>CABHPP010115142.1:0-26981 GCA_902168425.1 Peromyscus attwateri | reverse complement strand
GCCTGCCCCTGCCTCTGCCTCATGAGTGCTGGTATTAAAGATGTGCACCACCATACCCAGCTTTGAATCTCTTTAAGAGTAGAAGATTAAACAGTGGCCCTGTGTGCTGTAATTAATTCTCCATGCTGGAGAAGGAACCCAGGGTTTGTGGATGCTAGACAAGTGCCCTGCCACAGAGCCCTGTCCTCAGCCTGCTTGTAACAATGTCTTTAACACATCACCATTCCCTTACCCAAGGCATCCTTTGCCTGTGTGTTTGTGGCGGGAAGAGTTCTAGAGGAGTTCTGGTGTCACTTTCCTGCTCTGAAGGCCATATTATGATTTCTGATATTAGGAGAAAATAAAGAAAAATGAGATGGGATTATGGCTGAGTGGGGATAACATTTGTATTAGTATGCATGGGTTCCATCTTCAGCACTGCAAAAAACATACTCATTCCATTTCATGACTAGCTGCTTTAAGCTGGGGTCAGTGAGACACCCCAGGAGGCTGCTCCATACAATTATGGATACTTTATTTTCTAACTTAGGTGTCAATGCCACACAATTCAAGGAACAGTTGGAATGAGTCTATACTAGCTTTCTAGGACTTTCATAACCAAGGTGGGTGGCTTAAGACATCAGAATATACCCTGTCACAATTCTGGAAACAGAAGTTCAAGGTCCATGAGTCAGCAAGATTGAGCCTAAGTCCCTGAAAGATGATCCTTTCCTGCCACTTCCAGCTTCTAGCAACCCCTGGTGTCCCTTGGCTTGAAACAAGTCACTTCAGGGTCTCTGCCTATAGTTCCACATTGGTTTCCCTCTGTAACTGCACATTTTCCTCTTCTAAAGAGGACATCAGTCATATTGGATTCAGGCCCATCCCAATCTGATTACATCTGTAAAGATCCTACCCAAATAAGGTCAGAGTTGCAGGCACCAAAGATTAGTACTTTAATATGTCTTATAAGGAGACACAGTTCTCCCCACAATAGTCTGCCCTCTAGACTTGCCTCTAAGTTGATGTCCTTTTTCTGTCCTATAGGTCAATAGGCCCTACCCTAACATACTCAATTTCATCATTATCATTTTTGCCCAAAATGTCATTGTTTAAGCCATTTAAATCAGCAACAGGAGAGACCTATTGTGTGATGATATATCCTGGGGCAAAATCTAGCCAGATGGAAGTCTTCAGTCAGACAAGTTATTTGCTTCCAAAGTACAGTGGTGGAATAGGCATAAGATGCCCATTAAAGGGAGAAAAGAAAAGGCAAAAAAGGCTCACAAGTTTCAAGTGATTCTGAAACCCAGCAGGGAAAATGCTAGTGTTTGAAATAATCCATCTTGGCACAACACTTCAGTTCTTTTTTTTTTTTTTTTGGTTTTTTCGAGACAGAATTTCTCTGTGTAGCTTTGCGCCTTTCCTGGAACTCACTCTGTAGACCAGGCTGACCTTGAACTCACAGAGATCCGCCTGCCTCTGCCTCCGGAGTGCTGGGATTAAAGGCGTGCGCCACCACCTCCCCGCTAACACTTCAGTTCTTTATGTGATCTTACTGCAGGGCTGTTTGGGTATGTTCCAGGTGGATTCTCTTCCTGCCCACCTGGGTACCTGGCAGTGATGGTGAATTGTCCGAAAGTATTCACAACTCATATGCTCATTGGAACACACGTGCTTCTCATGCTGGTCTCAAAACCCTGGCTGTGATGGTTAACTGTCATTGTCAACCTGACTGAATTTAGAAGCTCCCAGGACACACACCTCTGGTCACAACTGTGAAGACTTTCCCAGAAAGATTTAATTGGAGAGAAATGACCTGCCCTGAAAGAGGGTGATGCCATTCCACGGGGTCTCAGACTGAAGAAAAAGGAATAAAGGAAATGGTAAACTGAGTACCAGCACTCATCTTTCTCTGCTTTCCATCTTCCCATTGTGGGGAAAATCATGCTGTCACCACTGTAAGCTACTCTTGCTTCCAGTGTGTGTGTGTGTGTGTGTGTGTGTGTGTGTGTGTGTGTGTGTGTGAATTTTGAACTTCTGATCCTTCTAACTCTACCTCCCAAAGACTGGGATACTCCTAATTCCTTTTCTTCTTCTTTTTATATCTTATTTATTTTTATTTTATATGCATTGGTGTTTTGCCTGCTTGTACGTCTGTGTGCGGGTGTCATATCTTGGAGTTACAGACAGTTGTGAGCTGCTATGTGGGTGCTAGGAATCAAACCCAGGTCCTCTGAAAGAACAGTCAGTGCTCTCAACCTCTGAGCCATCTCTCCAGCCCCCCACAACCCTTTTTCTAGCCACTGGCTCCCCACCTCTACCCACAGCAATCTCTCAAGGAAAAATCAAGTTCCTGATAACAAAATCCTTCCTTCTGGGCATCGATGTCTGGAATCCTGGCACTCAGGATGCTGAGGCAGGTGGACTGCCAGTTTGAGGTCAGCCTGGTGAGTTCCAGGCCAGCCTGGAATACAAAGTGAGAGCCTGTCTACAAACCAATCAAACACACATAGAACCTTCGACCTTTTTCTTTCTTCCCTGCCAAGGTCTATTAAGCAGACATGACAGTCATCCCATAGTCATCTTGTGCAGGGAGATGACTGCAACTTAGGAAGAAAAGCTCTGGTCCTGGCAGAACCAGCACCCTGACCCATGGTGGTGTGGCTTTCTTGGAGAAGGCTAGGGCTGTCAAGAGACTTCCTCAAGTCTTCCCAAGTGTAGCATCATTCCTTCCTTCCCAATCATGGCTCCCAATTATCTAATGCCATCCCCTCTCCACCCCCAGCCTCTGCCCTCTCATTTCTGTAGTCCGACTGATATTTGAGGAGGTCCCGTCTGTACTAATTTAGATTTTAGGCTATTATGGTGAAAGATCAGGAGTTAGATAGACACCGGTAGGCAGACAGACAGGGAGAGGGGCCATGCCTAGGTAATGGTGGTGGTGATTCTCCAAGACCGCCAGCTTCTTCCTCAACCTTCAGCTTTTATCTCCCGCCAGCAGGCCCCCTGCTGATGGACAGGCTCAACAAGTCAAGACTGGGTCATGACATGTCACACCACAGTTCTGGGCCAACCAACCAACCACCCTAGCTTTCTCTAAACGGACCAACTTTAAATTAGGGAAGGGAAACCCGTCAGAGGCTTTAAAAACCAGCCCTTGAGAAGAGACCCGATTTTCGCCTTCCAAGTCCCCCCTCTGCTTGGCAGAGGTTCTTTTTCTCCGTGTGCCTGTTGCCTGTGTGTTTCCTCAC
Source organism: Peromyscus attwateri (assembly GCA_902168425.1). NCBI lineage: Eukaryota > Metazoa > Chordata > Mammalia > Rodentia > Cricetidae > Peromyscus > Peromyscus attwateri. The sequence continues at coordinate 23,748 of CABHPP010115142.1, read as the reverse complement.
CCCCAGTAAACACCTTTCATTAACTGCTATTCTGTCTGCGGTGCTTGAGATTTCTCCGAGGCTACGTGTTATGTTGCGCTTCATATTTTTCCTGCCTTTTAGACTGGCAAGAGACAACGAACCCGTTCAAGACCTTATAGACTGTATCATCTCAAGACCCCTAGACGGTATCAATAGTTTCAAAAGTCAAAATAAATGAAGATTCTCTATAGTTAATTCACGTGGTTACACACAACCATAGCTGACGTGCATGCGCGCAAACCTAGGTGTGATTTCGATCTCTTTTGGAGCAGACAGGTTCCTTGGATTCCGACTGCATGTGGCTTCTCCTGGATCCTTCCGCGCGCTGTCACTGGGTCTCCTCTGAGAAGGCCTCAAGAACTCATCTGAGTTCTCACATTCATTCCTGGCACCTCTTAAGAATTCCAATTCCCAACAAGACTTCCTGCGCCCCAGGAACACAGGGAGGGAAAAGGCAAACTCAGGACGTTTCTTCCTCCAGACACACGAGGGCGCTACGGAACTCCGGTCGCTCAGAAGGCGTCGAGGCGACGCTCTTGCTGGAGAGTCCACGGTGCTCAAGTCCGGGCCTGCGCCGGGGCGCCCACAGGGCAGCGCGAGCGTCACGTGCCGCGGCGTGGGCCGCTGCCTTGGAAACGCGGGGCGCGCGCTTCCTGAACTTGAAGGAGCCGGGGCCCGGGAGGATGCTGCTGGTGGACGGGATGCGGTACGCCCGCAGGCTGTGTGGCCTGGGAGCCGGAGCGGCTCTGCGGGGACCGGCAGGCCGGAGCGGCCTGCGCAGCTGGGGTCGCGCCCGGGGAGTCAGCACCAGCTGGTCGCCCGTGGGCGCCGCCTTCAACGTCAAGCCCCAGGGCCGCCTGTGGGACCTGTTGGGAGAGCGCCGGGTGAGCGAGCGTGCCGTGGGTCTGGGCAGCGCGGCCTCTGCCTCTTGCTCAAAGGGGACTGTGCCAGGATAAGTGCGCACCAGGGTCCCACTGGCTTCCTGCCCAGCCCTTCCCCTGCTGAAGTTCGCTTTTTTCCTTCTGGCTTTTCAAGAGTTCACACTTGGCTTTGTAACGACACTCTTCCGGCGAAAACTCCATCACACCTTAATTGTCCATTTCGAGCTGCTTTGAAACAGCCTGTTACACCGGGCATGGAGGCTCCTGTTTGTAAGACTCTCTTGATGGGTAAAGGCAAGAGGGTTCAAAGGGCAATCCTTTTGGCTCCAAACCGAGTTTGAGACTAGCCTGAGTTACATAAGGACCTGCGTTTCAAAAAATAAATAAATAAATAAATAAATAAATAAATAAATAAAATAAAATAAAAAGCAACAACAGAACCCTGTCCAGAAAAATTAGACTTCCCAGCCTTGGAGTTGATTGCTTAACTAGACAGAATTGCTTGGCTATTTCCACCCTGCCTGTGGTGGTATTGGACACTTGAAAATGATTGAGGGAAAGGCAGGGGAGATTGGGAATGGTTTGCCCAATGAATCCCTTTATTTTGCGTTTGCAGATTTTGCCTTTAAGGTTAAGGGTTGTTTTTGCCTTTTAGCTGCTGTGGGGCAGCTTTCTCTAAAGTCGAATCTGCGATGTAGTTGCATTGCATTTCATGGTGTGAGCATCTCCGTGTTTAGCTTTGTCTATTTGAAATTTCTTTTTATATAAAATTCCCTCCAAGACCCATAAGGGTATATGATGCTGGTATTAATGGAGTCGGTGGTAGAACTGCCTATTAGTACCGAGCAGGAAGATGTGAAAAGGAAGCTTGGTTTTGAGTGGATGAGATATAACTGATTCCAGCCATATTTTTCAAAAATTTTATTGTGTGTGCGCACAGATGTGAATGAGTGCAAGTATGGCCAGGTGCAGGCCAGAGGGCAATTTTTAGGGGTCTGTTGCCTTTTACTTTGTGGAGGCAGGGTCTCTCTTGTTTTTGCTAATGGACTGTATACTCCAGGTTATCTTATCCTCTTCAATCTGGTCCTTGGGCTTCTGGGTATTTTCTTGTTTTTATCTTGGAGTAGGGGTGCTGGGATTATAGTTGCATGCCACAAAAATTCAGCTTTAAAGTTATTTATTTTATATGTGTTTTGCCCAAATGCTTGTGAATGCACCACATGTGTGCAGTGCCATCCATGCGCACATGGAGGCAAGAAGAGGGTGTTCGATCCCCTGCAACTGAAGTTATAGACAGGTTGCAAACTGCCGTGTGGATGCTGGGAATAGAACCCAGGTCCTCTGTAAGAGCAGTGAGTACTCTTAACCACTGAGCCATCTCTCCAGTCCTTCCTCCCACGTTGTATTTTAATTACATTTTTTTGTTTGTGTGGAGTTCAGGGACAACTTTGAGGAGTCGGTTCTCTCCTTCCACCATGTAGGTTCCAGGCTTGGAGGCAAGCATTTTTACCCATCAAGCCATCTAGATGGCCTCTGAATCACTTTCTTACATGGGTTGGGGGGATGGACTCAGGTCCTCAGCTTGCAAATTGAGTGCTTTTACCCACTGAACCAACCCTCCCAGCCCCCTTGGCATAGTTTTTTTTTTTTTTTTTTTTTTTTTTTCATGGATAAGTACAGTATTTTTCGATTTGGGGAATTAAAATATTTTTATTAAATTTATTCTCCACTCTCCATGTGTGTGTGTGTGTGTGTGTGTGTGTGTGTGTGTGTGTGTGTGTGTTCATGTGCATACACATGAGTATGCCATATGCACATATAGAGGTCATAGGACTTCCAGGCATAGGCTCTTTCCTTGCATCATGTGTTTCTGGGGCAACAAAATTATGTCTTTAGCCTTGGCCGTCATGCTTGGTGACAACGACCTTTATCCACTGAACCATTTGTTTGGTTTGGTTTTCTGAGGTTAGGGTCTTGCTTGTATATCCCTGGCTGTCCTGGAGTTTGTTAAGTGCCAGAATTCAGCTGTGTGTCCTTATACCCCAAACGTTTTCTCTTAAAGCATATTTCTGGGTGGCTATGGTAGCACCCACATATAACCTTAGCATTTTGGGTGCTTAGACAGGAGGAACTGAGGTTCCAGGCTTCTGTCACAGAAAACAAAAAGAACTTTAAAGCACATTTCCATATCTGTAAAAGGAGAATGTACTGCTTGTTAGAGAACTTCGTGGTTTAGATGAGAGAACCTTTGTAAAGCACATGGCACACTTTGGCACATGTCATTAAATGTCAGCTTTCTCCTGCTTTCCTGGAGGGCTCTCGGATTCGTGCTTGAACTGCTTTAAAAAGACTTTTTTAAATGGTTGTTCCCATTAGATTAGTGATTTTTTTTCTTTATTAAAATACTGAAATGCCTTAGTTTTAGCCAGTGACTAGGGTTAGTATGTGGAGTCTGCTTGTGCGTCGCCTGGCCTCTGTTTTGTAGTAGGGGACAGGTTGGTGTTATGTGTGGAAACTCGCTCTGTGAGCAGCATGGTCCTGGGCACGTCACACATGCCTGCTGCTTTAGTTTGTTTCCATGCTGTCAGAGGTGTGCCGCCAGCCTCGATGTACCTGCTGAGAAAACTGAAGCCTGGGAGGAATGGAATGCGCCCAAGGCTGTAAGTGGATTATGGTTATCATTAACATCTGTTACGTGCTGTCTGCATGCCAGGCACTGTTGTAAGTTTTGTTAAACCTTTGAATCTTCATATCATCCTCCCAGCCATTTTCTCATGGAGCCTCAGTACTGACAGCTGGACCTATACCATTTGCTTCTTTTTGAAAAAGAAGGAAGGCTTGAAGAAAACATAAAATTTCAAAAATGTTGTAGTGTAGTGCTGTGTAGTGTAACAGAGAAAGAGCGACACTATTCCCATTGCACAGATGTGGGTAGTCTAGATATACCAACTAAAATCAGGGCTTCATGCAAAAGTAGTTCTAGGGAAAAAAACAAAACTATACTTTTGGCTATAAATTGGAAATGTTGTTTTGGACTTTTAGGGTCTTTTTGGAGTTCCTGAGCTCAGCACTCCTGAAGGATTCCATGTGGCCCAGAAGGAGGCCTTGAGGAAGACAGAGCAGCTGGTGGAGCGAGCATGTTCCACACCCCCAGGGCCTCAGACAGTCCTCATCTTTGATGAGCTCTCGGATTGCCTGTGCAGAGTGGCCGACTTGGTGAGACTTAGAAGCACAAACAGGGGTGTGTGTGAGTGCAGGCACATGCATGCCACTGATGCATGGGTGAGTGCAGGTACATGCATGCCACTGATGCATGAATGAGTGCAGACACATGCATGCCACTGATGCATGGGTGAGTGCAGGCACATGCATGCCACTGGTGCATGGGTGAGTGCAGGCACATGCATGCCACTGGTGCATGGGTGAAGGGCAGAGGAAAACTCACGAATCTGTCCTTTCTTGCCACCTTGTAGGTAGAATCCATGGCTGAAACTTAGATCACCAGGCCTGCAAGCCAGACCTCCTACTTGCTGAGTCATCTTGCCAGAAAAGGGCCCAAACTTGATTACTTTTATCAGTGAAGGTGATTTGTGGCACATGGAGTCCAAAATAGGATTGTTCAGAATCTGATGTAGTTCTGACCTATGTAGAATTTTCCTCAATGTTCATTCAGTGTTGAGGTTGCCGAGTACAAAACATTGTCCTAGTCACCAGGATGAGTTAAAAAACATCAGCTTTGCCCGAGTTAGACAATGTCCTGGAGTTTATTGGTTTTTAGAAGAGTTAGGTAGTGCCTCAATGGTGTCTCATCTGGATTAACTGGTTTAATCCCTTCTGCCTATCTTTACCTCACTTTGGCAGCCACATCTGTCTGTCTGTCTGTCTGTCTCTCTCTGTGTATGTGTGTTGATAGGGTCTCACTGTGTCGCCTAGGCTGTCCTAGAACTCACTATGTGGTTCAAGCTGGCCTTAACTCATTCAGTCCCCCTAGCCTTCCAAGTGCTGGGTCTGTGGTGCCTGGCACAGTCCAAGATCCACTTGGACAGTCACTCTCAGTTCTGTCTTTCTAGAATGTCTAGGATCAGATATGCATTTGAGACCAGCTTGTTCATTTCCATTATGTAGACTGTTTCTTTCCTCTCATGCCCTTGAGTTGAACAGTAACAAATTTCACATGATAATGCATTCACTCTGGTATCCCTAGATTTATAGGGAAATGGTGAAACTGTTTTGTTGTAAAGGGTTTTCCCCGGCGTGATGTTTGGGCCCCAGCTTTCACTGGGTCTTTGTGCTGTTCATGGGACCTGCTTCCTCAGTGGTGGAGACATCATGGACATGCCCTGCCCAGGAGGTCCTGTGCTTTGCCATCTTCCTGTGTCTGTGTGTGGGTGTGTCTCACACAGTCCACCGTCTACTTTGACAGCCACTCTAGTCTGAGACCACCTGATTTGTTGTCTTAGCCTGCATCCTAGTTAGGCCGTGGTGGTCGAGAATTTCCCCCACTTTGTTTATTTTGCTCTTCGTGTCTTCTGTTTTGAGCTTTCCAACTATTAATGAAGTATAACATTTAAAAACCGCTTTCTAGCCAGGTGCAGTCTTACATGCCCAAATGCCGGCACTTGGGAACCTGAGGCAGGCAGATCGTGAGATTGAGGTCACCCTGGGCCCCATAGTGAAATACTGTCTCACAACAACAGCCAACTATAAAAAGAAACCCAAACAAATTATAATGTAATTTATATGTATAATTCTCTGGGTAAATAATTCCAAGAATGTCTTTTCTTTTTTAATTTTTAACGTATTTCCTGCCTCTATGATCAGTACCATTGTAAGGCAAGAATTTCATAAACCGTTAGGAAATGGACATTTTGTTTTGTTTTCTTTTTCTCATGTAGTTTTTATGAAATAGGATTATTTTCTTCGTTACCTTTACAAATAAGCTTTTATGCTAATCGGGCTTCATTGATGGAGCAGTCAGCAAGGTTAAAGTATTTTTCCTACTAGCATGCGAACCGGACTTGCTCTCCAGCACCGTGTGAGGAGCCAGTGTGGTGATCACACCCGCAGCCCCAGCACTAGGGAGGTGAGACAGGAGGATTGATTGCTCCAGGCTCAGTGAGAGACACTGTCTCTAAAGCGAGCTAGAGAAGAACTGAGGAGGAGATCTGCTATGGACTTTTGGCTGCAGTGCATATGCACAGATCCAGGAACATTCACACACACACAGACATGCTGACGTTTGGACTTTCCACATCGTAACTTCTGTAGCATGTGGAAGGGCAGGCAATTTGTAAAATAAATTGTACATGCTACACAGCTCATTTTTTGGGTGCCTTATAATGTACCAAGTGTGCCAAACTAGGGATTTAAATGCTTTTGCATTGAATGTTATTTGATAATAAAATTAGGAAATTTTACCTTTTGATGGTTTTTGTTTGTCTTTTTAAGACAAAGTCTCACTATTTAGTGAAAGCTGGCCTGGAACTTTTGATCCTTCTGCCTGGCCTCCTGAGTGCTGGGATTGCGGGTATGTTCCACCATGCCTGACTCCCTTGGGTTGGCTTTATTTCATGTTGTAGCCATAGTCATTCTTCATACGTCGAGAATAAAGAAGATATGGAGTATTTCATAGTTTCCCTGCATTTTCTTACTCACCTGTTTGTTCTTTTGCAGTGTACCGCAGTTAACACGAATGCTTGCTTTATATGATTTCCTGTGTTTTTGGTTTTGTTTTTTTTAAATCCTTGATTAAATAAATTATCCTGTTGCCATAGCAGAAACAGAATGGTTGATTACTGTTCTAGATGAGGACCAGGAATTCATATTTCCCTCTTATAAAAGGCCCATAAAGAGAATGTACCTCTCACCCCCAGCCTAGGATGTTATGGTTTTGAAATTAGGTGTCATTCTAGAAATGTGCCCCTAAGTGGCTCTCTGGTGCTGGGTCAGCATGGGAATGCCACACTGCAGTGTGAGTTCCACAGTTTTAAAATGTTCAAGACCAAGGTCTGCTTACTGGAATTGTAGGATAGAAAGGATTTGCTGGTTATTCATTTGAAGGTGAAAAACTTGTAAAATGAAGTTCATGAAAATATTTGCTCTGGAATGAAACAAACTTGGTTCCAAGGAACTACAGAGTTCACAAACATCTACAAAGAATTGAAAGAATCTGCTTTGCCTCAGTAGAGGCAAATCCAGTGAGGAAATTCATGGGTTGAGCTGAGTGGCACATCCTAAATCTGGCTTTGTTTGTACCCTCGGTCTTCGACTCCAGTGTTCCATCAACATCGTTTTGGTTTTGTCTTTTCCCTTGGCAGGCAGACTTTGTGAAAATCGGACACCCCGAGCCCGCCTTCCGAGAGGCTGCGGAAGAGGCCTGCAGGAGTATTGGCACCATGGTGGAAAAGTATGTTTCCTCCACTCCACGGTGGCTTTGTGTACAGGCTTATCACCCCTAGGGCGTGTGGGAGGGTGTGTGTGTGATCTAGCAGCCCAGGAAGGTGGGGTGGGAGAGCTGGGGCAGGTCCCCTTTCAGCACTGCTGCTGGGGTTATTCACCTCTCTCTTCCTTTGTCTGTAATTGGATAATTGAGTCGACTTTTAGGGCTGCTGTGTGTGAAAATGAAAGGAGGTAAATGTGAGGTACTTAAAAGGTGTCAGGCACACAGGGGCATATGGTAATATTTGTCATCATTATTGTTGGTGGTAACAGTGCTGGTTGGTTTATGTAGAGAACTTCAATTGAGGAATTGCCTACTATCAATAATAATGATGACAAATATTACCATATGTCCCTGTGTGCTGGCATGGTCCTTTGCTGGCCCTGGGAGAGCTGGCTCTTCCCCTCACTGGCTACTACAGTAGAAGAGCTGGTCCTGCCCCTCATGGGAGAGATGGTCTCACCCCTCACCACAGGTGAAGAAAAGCTGGCCCTGGTGGCATGGGTGAAGAGCTGGCTCTACCCCTAGCCTGAGGGGGAGCAGTCTGGACTGACCAAAACAGCTACCACCCAGACCTACACACATCCAGGGCTTTGAGTTGGCCCATCCCAGCTTCTACCCCATGTGCTGGAGCATGTGAAGAGACTGGTTCTGCAGGGTCTCTATGACTCGGTGCAACAGCAGGATATCCGAGAGGAGCTTCGGTGAGGGTCCAGTATTGATGGTGCACCAGAAGCCAGAGGCCTTGAACCAGACCAACAACTCATTGCAGCGAACATTTGCAAGTAAAGCTGAGTGGACCAAAGGTCTACCACGTGACACACCATGGCTCCCAGTGCCACTGAGACCAGTGAAGAGATGTTAGAGAGGCAGGAAAGGAGGAGGAGGAGAAGTGTTTTGGTTTTGGATTTTGTTTTGTTTTTGATTAATATTTTTTAAAATTTTTCTTTTGTGGGGGATGCTACAGGGGTGAGGGGCAGATATGGAAGGACTGGGAAATGAGTGGAATTGGGGTGCATGATGTGAAATCCCCAAAGAATCAATAAAAAGGTTATGTTTAAACAAAAGAAAACAGGCTGTATAAGCCATGGGGTGTGAGCAGCACTCCTCCATGGATTCTGTTTCAGTTCTGCCTCCAGTTTCGTACCTTGGTATCCCGCAATGGATTATGACATGGGACACGTAAGCCAAATAACCCCTTTCCTCCCCAAGCTGCTCTTGACTGTGGCCTTTTCACAGCAATAGAAGGCTAACCAGGGGAGTGAGTGGGGCCTTGGAGTGTCTCTGGGGCTGTCTGGGGCTGCTGGAGTCCAGCGTGAGCCGCTTGCTGTTGCATACAGGACTGGGCCACAGGGTGGGGAGCCAGAATATGTATTTGCATGAAGTAGCTGTATAGACTGTTGAGTAGGGATCAGGAGTGTCTCAACACTCTGAGAGAGCTAAGGAAGGCTGTAGGAGGAGGCCGCCAGGAAACAAATTCCTCTAAAGTGGTTTGGGGCTAATCTGAATTGTTTTAAAGCCTTTTAAGAATGATCCAAAGAGATTGTTGAAGTCACTGTGGACAGTGCTGTGTCTGAAGCATAGTGTGTGACTAAGCCAGACAGCATCTGAGGCTGGGGAGAGTGTCAGGGCTCGCCAAGCCTGGGTTTATGATGGGAAAGAGGAGCCAGGCAATACCATGAGATGATTTTAGAAACCAGAAGTTGGAGAGGAGGTGGCTTCCCTAGTTGGACAGACTTTCTGGAAGACCCTGTATCTTAGGAGGTATGGCTGTCCTCTCTCTCTCATTGAGTAATGTCCACTCAGGCACAGTAAACGTTACGTTTATAGTCATTGATGTGTGCTGTGAGGATAAACCAGTCCCTGCCACACCTGGCCATTGATCCTGTGCTGCGAGAATGACTGGAATAAAGGTCTCTGTGGAGAATATTGCTTTCTATTAGGGGCAGTGCAGGAAAGAAGGCAGCGTGGCCAGGCCACCTGTCTGGGATGCCGGGACAGCTGTGTCCTGCTGAATTTAGACACAGCTGTTTTAGGCACAAGCACTCTTAGTTTTGCGGGAGACCAGTGGAGATCCATGCTTGGTGGTGAGGCTGTGTAGTGTGACTGTAATCTTTACCTCTCCATGGAGAGTGGTTCAGTCTGTTGAAAAAGGTCCTAAAATAGCTTTGTTTGTTTCTGGTTTTGTTTTTCAAGACAGGGTTTCTCTATGTAGCTCTGGCTGTACCAGAACTCGCTCTGTAGACCAGGCTAGTCCTGAACTTACAGAGATCTGCCTGCCTCTGCCTCCTGAGTGCTGGGATTAAAGGTGTGCACCACCACTGCCCGGCTCTAAAAGAGCTTTTATCACCTTGCCCAGAGTTTTGCTTTCTGTTTTCTCCCAGATACTCACTGTGACGACTCATTTTCCCCTTTGGTCTAACTGAAGCACAGCTAACTTCTTCAGTCGCCCAGGCTAACCTCAGATACCCAGGGGAACTGACTTATTTTCTGGGAGTGGAGAAAGGTTTTAATTGGTGCAGTTGATAATGAATGGCAAATGTAAACTATAGACTTCATCTCAGGATCTTCCCTCTAAGCACTGTGGGAGATGTCTATACACTTCAGCAGGGGCCATGGTGCAGGTATCTCTGAACTGGTGTCCTTTATGTCGACAGGCCAGTAGGACGTAGGTGCTAGCTTCCCCCTGACACCTGGGAGCTGTGCCAGAGAATGAAGTGATGAGATGTATGTTCCTGCTGAGCATCTTTTGATTGACAGTAACTGCCTTGGTCCCCTTAACATTTGGGAAGATCCATGGGAGGGGTGGCAAAAGAAACCCTCCATTCACAAGACTCTTGAGTTCTTTAGTTATGAATGGCCTGGTGAACTAGCCTATCCTTGAGTTCCTAGGTAAGAATGGTAGACTGGATGGTGTGAGGGATATTACCCCTCCCCCAGGATCCACTTTGTGGGAGTGTATTCCAGTCTAGGACTGGTCCTAAAGCTGGCCTTGAGGGTGACAGGGCCTTGGGCACTTAGGGAGAGGACAGTGGTACTCCAGGTTGGACTGACATTGGTGTATGGGTCATGGCTCTTTGCTCCCAGTTTCTGCCTAGAGCAGGTGGCTGCACTGGTTTGTTAGTGAGGAATGTACCTATGGTCTAATTCAGTCCTTATGGCAGCCTAAGATTATAGTGCCACAGTTGACCAACTGCCTGGGAGTCTGGCAGCACCCTGTGTCCTGAGCCGTCCTGTCCAGGGTGGGCCTGCTCCTCTCATCCACATAAGCACAGCTAGCCTGAGTTCCAGGATGCTGAGCTGAGGTCCTAAGGAAACCTTGCTGTTGGCTCAGCCTTCCTTCCCTCCTTACATCTTTCTACTTATTAAAAACAGAGAAGCTGGGGCTGGAGAGGTGGATGGCTCAGAGGTTAAGAGCACTGATTGCTGGCTGCTCTTCCACAGGTCTTGAGTTCAATTCCCATGGTATAGATGGTAGCTCACAACCATCTATAATGAGATCTGGTGCCCTCTTCTGGCGAGTAGGCATACATGCAGACAATACAATATAAATATATAAATTAAAACAAAACAAAAAACCTAGAAGCTGCCTGCACATTGCTAACGGGAAACGATCTCCATGACCAAAGCCATCAATCCCGCCTCTTTCCTGTCCTTCCTGCTCCAGTTGCCTACCCAGTTTAAATTTACCTTCACCAGGGTGGTTAGGACCTTTGACATTTTCTTAATGGATTGCCTTTTCCTATACTGAACAGTTTCTAAGTATGGCTATTGTTTCTGGTTCAGAAGAAGATACAAAAAAATTACTCCCCGGTTTTGGGATCTGGACATGTGTATTTAACCATCTAATGCCTTTCTCTTTTGGGTTTTTCGAGACAGGGTTTCTCTGTAGCTTTGCGCCTTTCCTAGAACTCACTCTGTAGCCCAGGCTGGCCTCGAACTCACGGAGATCCGCCTGGCTCTGCCTCCCGAGTGCTGGGATTAAAGGCGTGCGCCACCACCGCCCAGCCCGGCTACCTTTCTCTTGATGTAGAGTAAAATTTTTAAAAATGAATTAGAACATCACATGTTTTCATTCATGATCTTTCTAGGTTGAATACAAATGTGGAATTGTATCAGAGTCTACAGAAATTACTAGATGATAAGAAGCTTATGGATTCCCTTGATGCAGAAACCAGGTACTCACCATTCATTCATTTCCTTATGACTGACTGCAGGCCAGGCTAGAGAGCCCTCTGGCTCTCTGGGTTGGAATGTTCTTCTCTCAGTACCTGAGGCTCCTGCGCTTTCTCGGAGACTCAGCCACGCTACCTTTTCTCTTTACACTGTGTCTGTCTGGCTCCATCCTCTTACCCATAGTCACCACCAACATCTCACTTGTTGCCGTGGTGATTTGTTTCCATCTCTCTGCCTCACTGGCCGAGCTCTACAAGGCTGTTTCTCAGTCTGTTTTATTCATTGCTGCAAGATGAATGACCAGTGGTAGCCTCCTGTTAAATCGCTCATAATCACACCATCTCTGTGCCATATAGCACTGATAGTTCCATAATAGCACCATCAGGAGATATCAGCAAGTTGATTTATTTGCTGGGTGGCTCTCCAGATCCTTAAAATGATGAGCTCTGGCTCATTAGAATACAATTATTCATTATAATTAGAGGCCCGGTGCTAACTCAGCACATAGGAGGACCTTATTTCTTTGCTGAAATTTTTCTATAGGAAAAATGTAGCACCAATGAGAGCCCAGTAGGTGAAAGTGTCTGCCGGTAAGCCCAGTGATCTGAGTTCAATCCTTGGGGTCCACATGGTGGGAGGAAAAACTGACTCCTGGAGGTTGTTCTCTGACCTCCCTACTCATACCACAGCAGGTGTGTACATGCACATACACACACACACACACACACACACACACACACACACATACACACGCACACGCATGGATATACACACGGATACATATACACCGATATGCATTCACGCGTGCATATGCTTATGGCTGCTTTTGTATTTTATCACAGCAACAGGAAAAAAAAAAAAAAAAACACTCTCAGAGAACAAGTATTTCTGGGAATACTGACCTAGAAGCATAGAAAGCCTCATCATTTATTTGCTTATGATATTGGTGTATAAATAGAAATTAATTATTTTCTTCTCCTATTTATCCTCTTTTTGTTTATGAATACTTATATTCTTTACCTGTCTCATTTCCCTCTTCCTGCTTCCGTCTCCTTGTCTCTCTCCGTATATGGCTTGTCACCCCAGCTAAAGCTTTATTCCCCGGAGCTCAGTTGGGAATGGGACCTTGCTTCAGTTCAGATACGAGTTCCAGGCATTGTGCACACTGTGGGATGAGTGCTGGGACTTAACCTCCCCCGCCGGCAGGTGTGCAGGGACCTGGTCTTGTGTCTCCCCATTGCTTCGGAAGCTCAGGATCTTAGCGGAGCTAGCTGTGTCATCTGGGTGGGTGTCTGATTGTAATATTAGGCTTGGATTATATTGTCTTCATTAGCAAAGCTAGTAAGCTTCAGTGTGTATGCATCATCCCAGATGAGTACTCACTTCACACTCGTTTACTATAACAATATAAAGTACTGTCTATAGCTTATTTAGGACCTGGCTTTAAGAAATGGCGTTTTTAATGTTGACTGTGTACAAATTATAGTTGGCTAGCAGATCATCTTATACACAAAGAACTTGTGGATACATTCCATATTTCTAGATGTTTCTAGAAATGCCAATTTCTAGAGCTTTTGAAGAACAAAGTGAAACATCTATTGGGAAGAATAAGCTGGGTGAAAACAGTGGTCCGGAAAGGAGAGCTTTCAGGGTGGGATTTGAACTAATAGCAAATGGAACACTGTGATCCTTGGGTATCACTGAGAGTGTTGTTAGCATCCTGCAGAAGCTGCATCTTAGACCATCATTGAGAGAAAGTCACGGCAGCAGGAATGTGAGGGAATTGATCCCGTGACATCTGTAAGGAACAGAGAGCAGAGAATGAGTGCATGCATGCTGGTGCCCAGCTCGCTCTCTCCAGGGTTGCGCAGTGTAGGATCTCCTGCTTAGGGACTGGTACCACCCATAGTGAGCAAATCTTCCACCTCAGTAACATAGTTTAGATAATCCCCTCACAGACGTGCCCACAGACCCATCTAATTCAGACAATCCCTTGTTGTGACTACCTTCTCAGGTGTCAAGATTGTGTCAGTTGTTGACAAGTTGTGTCAAGTTGACAATTGGAACTAACCATCACAACTCCACCCCTTGTCTGTGAGCTAAGCAGGAAAGAAACTAAGAAATGAGCTATTCAAAATTTTCTCAGAAGGATTCCACTGGTCTATATGTTTGGAAATCTATTACATTATTTCTTCGCTTCTTTGAAATTTAGTGGCTTCGAGTCTTTAACAAATCCATCCATAAAGAGACCTCCTTTTTACTTCAGGTTTTCTCTGTTGTATGTGTGTAAATATCATGATAACACATTCTCTAAACAGTATAAAAAGGCCCTGTTACATGAACACGTTATAGCATCCCTTTGGATAGACTCTGGAGACAGTATGCAGAACCTGAATGCACACATGCAGCCTCTAGGAAGCATGAAGAGTGACTGAAGTGGCTTCATGGCTCTCCTGTCTGTGTCTACGAAGAGTTTCTGTTGGACTTAGAGTGATTGTGAAGCTGTAAAGAAGACTCCAGACTAGGCTGGAAAAAATCTGGTGAAGTAACAAAACGTCTTGAACCAGACTTTTCAAGCATACATATAAAAATCCTGTATTTGGAAGTGTGTTATACTTAAGTTGGACTATTCTGTTAGATAGTGGAGGAATGGAGAAATTGCAGATGTAGTTATAAGTGCTCAGTATGTGGTGGATGAGTCATCTCACATCAGTGGGGAAAACCTGATTTTTAGCAAATGATGCTGGGCCAGTGGCCTTTCTTGGAAAAGAGAATTGTTTAATCAAAGATTGAATATTTTTTAAAAGTTACACGTGGTATTTTAGGATTATAATCCCAAATACTCAGGAGGCTAAGGCAGGAGGACCAAGCTCAAGGGCTCGCTCAGCTGCAGAGTGAGTTCAAGGCCAACCTTGATAACCTGTAAGACCCTGTCACAAAATAAAAAGTAAAACAATTGCAACAACAAAACCAGGCCTGGTCGATAGTGAGTTGTTGCCTAGTGTGTGCAAGCTCTACACGCAGGCCTAGCCCAGTCTATCAGCTGTCTCTGTCAATAGTTTAAAAAGAAAAATCAAAAGCATGGTCTCTGGGATGTGGAAGGTCTTTCTTGACATGATACCAGAAGGAAAGATTGATTTGATTACATAAGAATTACAGACTTTTATGGCCAAACTCTTCCATGTAGAAAGTCTGAACACACAAATGAGCCACACTAGCTACATGACAAAAGGTTAGTATATTTACCATGTTAAGAGACCTTATACATTACTTGGAAAATAGAGAGAGAGAGAGTATATGCAGAAATGGGGACGGAATTTGTTTTTGTGAAAGTCTCATTTCACAAGATAAGCAAAAGGAACAGATGCCCATTAAATCTACACTGCTAGTTGTAGTTAAATACTGGGCTTGTGGTAGTTGGAAGATGTGGCTCTAGAATTAGACTCCAGGGCTGGCTCTTGGAGCCATAGTTTGCTGAGCCCTAGTTCCCTTTGTAAAAAGGATTACAACTAAATGGCATTTAGATGAGGTAATTCATGTAAGGTGTTTTGTTCAGTCTGTACTCTCAGATTGGATATGCTACCATTAAAAAGTGGAATAAGGCAGAGAACACTCAGTAGTCAACACAGATGAAACAGCATAGGAGTGGTTGTTAGTGATTTGGAATAGTGGATTAATTAACTCTAATTAACTACAAACTTGTAGGGAGGACCATTAGAGAATGTATATTGATATACGAATACTTTTTGATCAGTTTAATTTCTTGGAATTTATCTTAAGAAAACAAAGGTAAAGAAATGCATATAAATTTTTGTTTTTTGATATTTTTTGTTTGGTTGGATTTTGAGACAGGGTCTCAGGTACCCATGCTGGCCTTGAACTGCTTACGGCTGCCTCTGCTCAAGTGTGGGGTTATAGGTGTGCACCACCATGCCCAGCTGCATGTAAGTTTTTAAAAATTACATCAGTTAGAAGAATGGAGGAAATAGAAACTGTTTGATCTGTACAGCAGAACCTAACCCAAACATGAAAGTTGTATTTTTTTTCATGGATGGAATTATCAGAGAATATATTGATTTAAAAGTTATAGTTTTGAAGAATATTTAATTATAAGAAGATATTCAGTGTTTGTGATATAATAGTCTGAGAAAAAAATCAACTCCATAACTTTTTACAGTAAAGCAATACCATGACGTATTTTTGCTTAAAACACCTTTGATTAAGAAGAGAGTTCTGTGTTTTTACTGTGTTAGGAAAGGAAGATGGTGTGAGGTGGATAACAAGACCAGTTAGGGCTCCTTTGAAACATTCTGCATTGTTTAAGAAAGCATATCAGCGACTGAATTGTTAGTGAGATCTATTTACTTATTTATTTAGAGACAGGCGCTAGAACTCCTTGTTAGTCCAGTATGGCTCCAACTTGTAATCTCCCTGTCATTCTTTCCCAAGTCCTGGAGCTACAGGCTTCCCAGATGCCCTCAAGGCCCCCAAAGTTTTAGAATTTTAGATCTTGGGCTGAGTACATCTTACTGCTAGAGAACCAGCCTGGTATATGCAAGGCCTTGGGTGTGACCCCAGCACCATGGGGAAGATGGTTAGAATAATGTTAATTCTGTTCATTCAGTGAGCTGGGTGTGGTGGTGCTCGCCCATGATCTCAGCACTCAGGAGGCTGAGGCAGGAGGATCACAAGTTTGAAGCTAGCTTGGGCTGTCTTGCAAGATCCTACCTTATAAAACAAAAACAGCAATAAATTACTAAGTAGAATTGTATTATAGAGTAATTGGGAAAATAAATATATTCATTTTGAAAAGTCATAGCCAGAAGAATATATCAAATACTCCATTAGTCTACCACTAGAAACAGAAGCAGTTTCAAACAAACAACTGTGTTGTTGATAGGAAAGTTGTTAATTGGCCTCAAGCCTGAAGGCAGACTACAAAGAGCCCAAGTTCTCCTCTCTGGCACAGCATGAGAGAGGTGCTGGCCAGCCGCACCAGCTGGAAGAAAGACAGAAAATGCATGCAGGGGCCTTGAGAAGCTGTCCAAGTGTGGACTGGTCCTGTTTTTAGTTACTCAGGCTTGGATGGAGCTGAAATAATTATGATGTTAGCTTTCCCAGCTAACATGTAATAAGCTCTTACATAATAAGTTAGTAGGGACTCTCTGTCAACTGGGATTGTACCTATTTCTGAGATATTAAGCTCTTTGTTTCAGAAAAATAAACTAATTGGGGGTATGCTTATCATCTACGTGTGTTGCAATAGTTTTTATACTAAATTTCAGAAGTCCTGATTTGAACATGAAGACTGATTTTTGTTTGTAATTTTAATGGACTCCTGTAACTTGTGCTCCCTTTATTTTAGGCGAGTGGCTGAACTATTTATGTTTGATTTTGAAATCAGTGGAATCCATCTAGATGAAGAAAAGGTAAATACTTTTCTTTTCAAAATCTGCTTTTAAGTTTATTTATCATATGTGTGTGGGTTGGCCTGTATTTATGTATGTGCACCATGTGCGTGGCCTTGGAGATCAGAAGGGGGTTTCACAAGCCCCTGGCACTGCAGTTACAGGTGGTTGTGAACCACCATGTAGGTGCTGAGAACCAATCCCTGGTCCTCTGCAAGAGAAACCAGTGCTCTTAACCTTTGAACCATCTCTTTATCCTCATCTTTTCTTTCTTGAAACAGGAGCTATTTAGCCTCAGCTGGCCTGGAACTTGCTGTGTAGACTAGCCTGGCCTCAAACTCACTCTGCCTCACACTTATTTATTTATTTATTTATTCATTCATTCATTCATTCATCCATCCATCCATCCATTTATTTGTTTACTTATCTACCCATTTATTTATTTATTTATTTATTCATTCATTTATTTATTTATTTATTTATTTATTTATTTATTTATGGATCAGTCTTTTGTAGCCCAGGTTAGCTTTGATCTTGCTATGTAGTTGAGTATGAACTTGAACTTCTGATCTTTCACCAGGCTCAGTGCTGGAGATTGAACTCAGGGCCTCATATGTGCCAGGGCAAGCACTCTACTAGCTGAGCTCCATCCTCAGCTCTTTTTTCTGTTTTGTTTTGTTTTGTTTTGTTTTGTTTTTTGAGACAGGGTTTCTCTGTGTAGTTTTGCACCTTTCCTGGAACTCACTCTGTAGCCCAGGCTGGCCTCGAACTTACAGAGATCCACCTGCCTCTGGAGTGCTGGGATTAAAGGCATGCCCTACAACTGCCCGGTCTTTTTTCTTTTTTTGAAGACAGGGTTATGTGTTGACCAAGTTGGCCTTGAGCTTGCCTGTAGCCAAGGCTGCCTTGAATTCCTGACCTTCCTGTCTTCACCTCCTGCTAGGATTACAGGCATGTGTCACCAGACCAGGCTTTCAGCCGTTTTGACCAGTGTCGTTACTAACGTTTAGTTGCGAGAGCCCTTGTGTATCACTTGACTGGGTAAACTCTCAGGACTTTTTTCACTTGTGGTAAAATTCTTCTGTAGGTGGTATCTACATGTAGTGCTCTCTGGAAGCTGGCCCATCACCCCTGATAATCCAGAATGAAGCAACAACACAGCTAGAGTGTTAGGTATCATGGAAGGAGGCTGAGATGGAGAGTAAGGGGACTGTTAACAGAGGTGTCTTGCATTGGCACTGTTTGTGCCTGGTGGGGCCACACACTTGCTATGACAGCAGTGGCGTCGTGTGACCTACAGAGTTCACTCTGGCTGGAGGGTCTGGCACATTGTCTGCACCTCTTGTTTTATAGATGTAGAAGCAAAGGAACTTGCTTAGGCTCTCAGCTTTAGTGCCAGGAGTTCTTACACTGGCTGCTGCTGTCCTCAGAATATGATGCTCTGCCAGGCTGAGTCCCTGGTGTGGTTAGCAGCTCAGTATTGGGGTAGAGGAGTGACTGGATGCCATCACGAGTGCCCCCCCCCCATGACCTCATCTGCTCGCCAACTGTCTAATTATTATTAGTTTTTAAAGATAGCTCTGTCCATCCTAATAAATGCAATGAATTCAAAGCCATTTATCTAGGAACAGAAGTTGATTTATAAGGATATCTTGGGAAGTAAGTGGCATTCTTGACCATGTGCAACCAGACTTCCGTGCCTGAGACTTCTCCATCTGCATCAACCAACTGCAGATTAAAAACATTCAGGAAAAAATATGTCTGCATTGAACTGAGAGAAGACTTTTCTAAACAATACCTTTTGTGCTCTCACCTGGCCTTTACATTGATTTATGTTTCCTAGTGATTGAGAGATGTTCTAAAGTTGGTGGAAGGAGGTGCAGAGGTTCCATGCAGATGGACTGACCATGTGTGGATATTGCTGTCTGAGGTTGGGGTACATTGGCACCAGTCAATACCAATGCCAGATCAGATAAATAGGTCTTCATCTTTCTGTCTGTCTCTCTTCTCTCTTAATTTTGTTTTTTGAGATACTGTATCCATTTTGTAGCCCAGACTGGCCTTGAACTTGTGATGATCCAGCCTCCTGAGTGCTGGGATCACTTGTGTGAGCTGGTTTTGAACTCCTGGGATCAAGCACTTCTCCTGCTTTAGTTTCCCCTGAGTAGCGACAGGGAGTGTTTCTAGTAGTTTTAAAGGTGTTTAGAGTCCTGATCCTTGCACCATGGATGGTTTTGGAATGATGAAATGATATGCCCAGAAGATCACTGGAGTCAGAAAGTTAACTGTATTTTATTTTTCCAGAGGTTTTAACACTTCATAAAATTTGGGGGATGACTAATTTTATTACAGTGTGCTTTATTTTTTTCATAAAAAATCTTTGGGAAACATTTTAGAGCTATAACTTTTAGATGCGTTCATCATTTTGTTATTCCACTGATTACCACTAGGTGGCAATACATTGCTACAAGAGAAGTCTGGACTAAAAAGATGTTGGAGGTGCTGGAAACCAATATTTCCTAGTAAAGTTTGGCTTTTCTATATTGAAAACTTTAGGTTATTATTTTATATTTACTTTTTTTGAGACAGGAGTCTTGTTCTATAACCAGGGCTGGGATTAAACTTGCAGTGTGGTTCAGACTGACTTTGAACATTCAAAATGCCTGTCTCAGCATTTCCTAGTGCTGGGATTATTTATGTGTATCACCATACCTGGCTGATTTATATTTTTCAGCATTCTTTTTTTGAGACAGGATCTCAGGTAGCCCAGAGTGGCATGGAATCACTATGTTGCTGAGGCTGACATTGAACTTCTAATCTGCCTGTGTCCATTTTCTAATCTATTACTGGGATTGCACACATTTTGTACAGTGCTAAGGACCAAGTTCAGGGTTTTGTGCATGGTAGACAAGCACTTAGCTGAACTAAATCACCCCAGTCCTTCACAGCTTCTTGTCAAATACATCTTACATATGTGTCTGAAAAAACTAGTGTTGCTTAATAATTTTTAAACACAGGCTATAAGATTACCTGAAGTCCACTACAAGCCATTCGGAAGCCTGACTTGTTTTTCCCGATGAATAACTGAACGTACACACCTAGTTCTCTAATGGACCTCAGAGATTACATGGGGTACATTTTATATTTGTGGTGCATGCTGGGAAAGAGTCTCAGGAGGTAGAGTGCTTGCCTAGCATGCATGAGGCCCTGGGTTCAGTCCTCAGCACTGCATCAAACAAGTATGACTGTATGCAGCCTGTAATCCCATCATTCAGTGGGACTGGGATCTGAGGATAGAAGGAGCAGGAGGGTCCGAAGCTTAAGGTCATCCTCCGCTGTATAGCCAGCCTGGGCTGCATGAGACTGTCTCAAAAAAAAAAATTTTTTTTTTTGATGTGACTTCTTTGACCACAGACCTCCAGAAACTCCTTCTCCATGGAGATTGTGCTCTGGAGGTGTGACTGCAAGCTAACACTTACATGCCAGTGCCAGCACCAGCCTCATTGTACTCGACTGTGAGGAACTGGTCCATGGACCACACACGTGGGACACAGTGTAGAGTGCAGTTCTGCCCCACAGGCCTCTGCCTCTTCTTTCCTTCCTTTTTTCCTTCCTTTCTCCTTTTCCTTCCCTCCCCTCCCCTCCCTCCCTCCCTCTCCTCCCTCCCTCCCTCCTTCCTTCTTTCCTTCCTCTATTTATTTATTCATACTATTTTTGAGGCAGGATCTGAATGACCCTGAGTTCTCCTGCCATAGCGTCCTGAATCTAGCTTAGCAAGTACATGTCCTGTACCCCGCTTGAGTCTGCTGTTAAGGGCTTTGTTGTTCTCATTCTGTAGGATTGTGTGTGAACCAGAGCCTCTGAACTGAACCTCCTGGGTGTTCACTACTGGTTTGTGCAGAACTGTACTTCTCATTCCCCTCCCCTTTGGCTTTTAGTCTAGTCTTGTAAGAGTCACCATCTTTGTAAGCTACTCTTCAAATACTTAATTTGTCTTACTTCAGAAATACTATAAAAGTGCCACCAGACAGGTGTAACCAGCCCACTTGTTGACTGACTTAATGAAGGTTTGGGGGACAGAGGATTACACTCAGGTGTTCTACATTAGCAGTTCAAATGTTGATTTCCCACCCCTGTAGATTTGTCTATTGTGAAACGCTATTTTATATTGCTTTTAAATACCTTTCTCCCACTTGTAGCGCAGAAGAGCGGTGGACCTCAATGTTAAGATCCTGGATTTGAGCAGTACTTTTCTTATGGGAACCAACTTTCCCAACAAGATACAGAAGCATCTCTTACCAGAGCACATTCAGCACCACTTTGCCCGTGATGGGAGTTATGCAGTCATTGATGGTCTACATGCAGAAGCCTCAGATGACTTGGTAGGAGTTCTCCATTGCTTGGTGTTCAGCTCCCATCTGAACACCGATGGATGTGTATTACTGCTGTTTTAACCCCCAAATCATTACTAACATGGTATTATAGCCTAAAAATCCTGTTGCATTACTAAGCTCTGAAAATTTAATTTGTGGCACAGTTAATTCCACAAATGCTTTGAATAAGGAAGATAGTTAAATTCATGTCTCTCAAGGACTTCGTTTTTTAGAGTCACTAGTCATTGACTTTTAAGGTCACATCATTACTTTGAGTGCATGAAATGCTGTTTGGCATAGAGACAGAAGCATGGCAAATTGACCTCCCAGAGCCCTGGCCCGTGTACAGTGTGTCCCGTAAAGCGCTGTAGACCCAGTGGGCTCTTCTTGGGAAGCCATGGCTAGCTGTGGGCAGTGAGAGCATTGGCCCGGGTGGTTTGCGGAGGATTTTGAGCCACGGCGTTAGATCTTTGACTTTCTCTTCTTTCTCTCTCACCCTCTAACTACAGGTTCGGGAAGCTGCTTATAAAATTTTCCTTTATCCCAATGCTGGTCAGTTGAAATGCTTAGAAGAATTGCTGAGCAGCAGAGATCTTCTGGCAAACTTAGTAGGTTATTCTACATTTTCCCACAGAGCCCTCCAGGGAACCATAGCTCAGACTCCAGGTAAGCTCGTTTATCCAGCTTCTAAGAACAAACAGGACTTTGAGGAAACAGCATTTCTAGTGAGTGGGTGGGTGGATTGACAGTGCTGGAGAGCCACCCCAGAGGACTGTGCTCCCAGCCCAGAACTTCTGATTTTAAATACCTATTAAAAAAAAAAAAAAAAGACATTTGCCTTATAGCCCAGCCTATCTTTGAACTCAAGATCTTCTTGCATGAGCTTCCTGGATGCTGGGATTATAGCATGAGCTACCATGTCCAATAGGGTCTTGTTTTTAATATATTTAGAGAGCCATTTGTTGATACTTTTGGTATCTTTTAATAGAAGAGTTAGTAATCTGACCTATATTGTTTGTATGTGCTGAGAGCAAGTCAAATCTAAGTTTTCACTTGTTATTAATTTAAATTAATTTTATTCTAACTCAGCCCAGTGTCCTCCAATGGATGTAGAGTGAGAGGATGAAGGGTGGTGTTTTTGCTGAGCCAGGGTGATGAGGTCATAGCCGAGCACAGTCCTGTGTGGGGAGATCTGTGCTAGGTGGGCAGGGGAAGTGGGATTAGACAAACTGGCCTTGTGCTGGGCTGGGCTGGGTCAGGGTACCCAGGAGAGAATGTCATGCACAGTGAGAAATGGAAATGTAGGTGAGCTTTCCAGGGGCATTTTAGCCTTTCGTAATTGAGGCAGTGAGTCAGCAGTGGTTGAGGATGGTGGAGCTGCTGAGATTCTAGGTGTGCTTTGGAGGTGTTGGTGGAGAGGGAGGAGTGGACAGTGCAGTGTCTTGCAGAGCACTCACACATGCTGTTGTAGAAGAGGGAGCACTGGGAAGGACTGTGAGGAGGAGTTCCAGCCTTCCTTCTGTCTTTGTTGCTACTTTGTGTATCCCCTCTTTTTCCACATGCTCCTTTGTTCCTCAAAGTTCCCTCACATCTTTCACACTCTTCCCTATACAGCCGCTTCCCTCCACTTGTTACACTCCTTCTAGCCTGGGGGTCCTTGCTCAGATTGCAGCTCTCAGGCCTGAGTCCTGAACCCACCTCTTCCCTGATAAACTTCCATTGGTGTGCTCTTTCTGCTTTCCTTGGACTTTGTCCTTAAACCTTTAGAGCACTTATTTATTTATTTATTTATTTATTTATTTATTTATTTATTTTTATGCCCTCTATAGAACCCAGGGCCTCACACATGCTCCTCTCAAGTCAGCTCTTAAAATTAGTTTCATATAACTTAATCCCTAAATTGATGTTATATGAATTATATGTATATATTACATATATATTTGTTTTGTGTTTTTGTTTTCTGTTTTTGAGTTTCATGTATTGCAAGCTGTTGAGGATGACCTTGAACTCCTGATCCTCCAAGCCTCCACCTGTCTAGTACCAGATTGCAGGAGTGTGCTACAATGCTCAGTTTTATCTTGTGTTTTTCTGTAGTACTATTAATATCAGGGGGGTTAAAATACAGTATTTTTATACTGTATAAAATAATATTATTAGAATGTTACTTAGTGCTACTGTATCATTGTATGTCATTTAATGCCACACCAGCCCTGTGAAGTAGGGTTTGGTTTATGAAACACAGAAGGAATCTAAGGTTAGTGGTGTCTTAGTTAGGGTTCCTATTGCTGTGAAGAGACACCATGACCACAGCAGCTCTTATAAAGGAAATCATATAATTGGGGTGACTTACAGTTTCAGAGTTTTAGTCCATGGTGGGACATGGTGGTGTGAAGGCAGATATGATGCTGGAGAAGGAGCTGACAGTTCTATGTCTTGATCTGCAAGTGACA
>CABHPP010115140.1:0-28147 GCA_902168425.1 Peromyscus attwateri | reverse complement strand
AGGCCAACAACTCACTGCAGTGGACACTTGTAAGTAATAATATATGGACTAAAGGACTGTGCGATTCACTGTGTCATGTTACAACTCCCACAGTGAGATTTTCTTTTCTCTTAAATTTTATCTTCTTTTATCCTGGAGACAGGGAGGTTGCAAGGGTAGAGGGCAGATGGGAAGGAACAGGGAGATGAGTGAGATTGAAATGCATGATGTGAAATCTACAAAGAATCAATAAAAAAGTTAAATTTGCTCCGGGCGGGGATGACGCATGCCTTTAATCCCAGCACTCAGGAGGCAGAGCTAGGTGGATCTTTGTGAGTTCAAGGCCAGCCTGATCTACAGAGAGAGATCTAGGACAGGTACCAAAACTACACAGAGAAAAACCAAAAAAAAAAAAAAAGTTAAATTTGAAAAAAAAGGTGGTAAGAACATTTTCATAAACTCAGATGATACATTTGGAGATAAAAAATTGTAGTATAAAAACATGTATATTATTTAGAGCTAAAACAGTAATATTAGCAGAGTAGGTGTTCACATACATAAAATGGACACCCTTCAGTGAATACTAATTAAATTACCTACTAACTGTGACACATCAAATTTACCAATATAAGGATGAAACAAGCCAGCGTTCCACTTATTAGGCATTATAATAGAATATATGGGACGCTGGCATTTTTATTAAATGCAAATAAGCAAAGAAGGAATGGAGGGAGAATGTGACTAAGATGGTATCATGGGTCCTTGGAAATTTCCAGGTTAACAGATAAATTAATTATGCAAATAAAATAATGAAAATTCACTTTGATATTCCAAGCCCCTATAGCAAACCAAATTTTCCTGTTTAAAATATTTGTCTTAGTGAGTCACTAATGCTTCTGACTTAATAAAGTACAATAATATAATTAAAGATAATGTCTAAAATTGAGTTTAAGGTGTTGGCTATTAGTAGACAATGGCAGGTTTATAGGAAACATATTGATAGAAAAAGTATCTATGGAAGTCAGATGTCATTGAAATCAACCCTGAAATAAGTGCTCTGACACCTGAGGTAGGAAGAGTAAATTAGGAAAAATTAGTAGATATGTTATTCTATCTGGAATGCCAAATGAAACATTAGGAAGTAAGCAGAATTAATGAGAAAGCAAATGAAAATAATTGCTATTTACTCTGAAAAATTGCTTTTAGTTTGTATAGATAGGGAATGTACATTTGTGTCATATCAAAAAAGAATTGCAGCTTCTGCCTTCTAATCAGAATGTCATCCAAAGACTAATTTGATTATTCTGACTCTCACTGCATTTTCATATATATTTCTGTATAATTTTACTATTGATATAGTAGCATGCTTCTTTTCAATTTGGTAATAACAATTCTCAGAGTATACTATCACTGATACATTGTAAAAATCTGCAACAACTGTATAAAGCTAGAAATTCTGAAAGAGCTAACTGACTGTGTGGAGAAAATTATGTTCACATTAGTTTTTCTAAAAAGTGCTTTATAGGCAAACATCTGTATTCATTACTTCCGACTTCCCAGTCCTAAAATCTAACTTACATTTGATTTTATTGTTTGTTTCTACCAATGATAAATACTGCTTTAGATGCCAGGCCGATTCCTTTGGTTTATCTCGCAGTCCTGCCAAAACACCGTGTTATATTCTTGGATTGCAATTTCTTTCAGATTCTCCCTCTGGGATCTCCCGGACAGTCTTACAAGGACAGCTCTTCCTTCCACAGCTGTTCCTCATCTCATAGGCTTAGCTTCCTGCCTCTCTTCTTATTCCTCTCCATTGTTCCGCAGCAACATTACCTGAGCTGAGCAAACGGCAGTAGTGGGCAAGTCCATTGGGAATCGTGAAGACTTGCAGGGAGAGGGGGATCAGCATGGATCCAGGAAATAGAAACATAAGATGATTATTTGCAATGTCTCTTTCAAATGGTAGGGTTTTGATTCTGTTTTTCTTGTGATACCTGTAGGAAAGCCCCTGCATGTTGGGAGAAGTCCACTTCCTAACAAGGCAGGGACTCCCCAGGGAGAAACTCTGGATAACACTAATTAAAATATGACTAATGTTTCCCTTCCTCTCCTGTTGGAATCTTTTAAAAGAGATTTTCAGTAAAAGAATGCAGGTTTGATGATATAAAATCTACAGAATCCTTAATTAGAAGGCATTTATAAAATAGTCAAATTACTTGCAGTGCAGAAAATCTGTAAGACATTGAAGCATTTGGGTAGTTTCAGTTAGCATATCCATTCTGATGAGTGGGGCTCAGGGTCATTTGGAGACATCCTTTGATCATTTTTTTTCCAGTGTGAAGGCAAATCTTTCAAAGCTGCTTATTGTCATTCACAGTGCAGTTGAGTTCCAGAGAATTTAAGTCACATCTGTAAGTGTGTGTAATAGCATCCACGGTTATTTCACAGTAATTTAGAAGGCCACTATCAGGATGAGTGGCTCATTCAAAGTATTAGCATAGAAAACCTGTAAAAAACAGCGCTGCTCTCTGCATTTTAAACCATAGAAGTGCCACTGAAAATTTTAAGACTTTCAGAGAATGAAATTTTCATAGTTAGGCACTGAAAGAACAAGGACAAATATAAACAAAGCATAATGAAAAACGCAGTAAAATCATTCCACATTGTGTCTCAACTAGAGTGTCTGCTGCATTTTGTGTTGTGGACCAGCTGACATCATCCAACTTATTTTACAATACATGAAATTTCAATTTATACAATGTGTTATAGAAGACACATCATTTCAGGACAGGAAATTTTATTGTAGGTAAAAGAGGTGCATAGGCAGTTCTGTGGCAGAACATTTTATGGCATTGTAAAATCTCTGTACACACACCTGTTTCTCTCACAATGCAAAATACAGAAATAAAAAAGATAGGGACAGATGGTCCTAGGTATCAAGAAAAGAGGCATGTTGAATAAACATAGAAAAATATCAGGAAAAATAAGAAGGAAAGAAAATAATGGCAGAAAAATGAAAGGTAAAGGTATCTGTGCACTGGACTGGGCAGACCTCTTGGGGATCAATCACAGAAGGAAACAATATGATTTGATTAGGATCATGTGACTCTGTAGACACAATGGTTTATGCTGCAGGATAGTCAGAATAGGCATATGAGAAGCTTATGGAAGTTGCTGGGGATGAATGCATGTGGGAATGAGGAATGAAGAGCAGGCATCAAACAGTGTCTGATTTGATGCGACCCTTAGAAATACACATGTGACCCACCATGGAATGAATCTCTGTGGCTAATGTGATCTTAAAAGGGTGATGTGCCTCCCCATGGGAGGCCTTACTTTCTTATAGGAGGGCATGGAAGTGGGTTGGGAGGGGGAGGCTGGGGGGCAAGAAGAGGGAGATCATTGCTGTGTAAAATGAATACAATTTTTTCTTAATTTAAAAAAATACATTCAGAAGGAAATGTGGGGGGCAGGGTTCGACCTGAACATCCTCTGGAGATAAGCCCTCCATGAAGGTGTTATAAAACATCCTTCTTGGACTGAAGCTGATGGAAATGAACACAGAGAGTGAGCAAATTCTGTCCCTTAGGCCACTCCACTCGTTAACAAACTCTTGTGGCACATCAGTGACAATTTCTACAGGGCTATCTTTCTGGAGACAGGTTAAAAGATAAAGTTAGGCAAATATATATAGCCACCAGTAGGGAAGCTTGTCTTGAGTCCTCAGCTGAGTTATTATCATTTTTTTCTGTATCTATTCCAGATAGCTTCCATAGTTAGCTAGTATCTCAGCTGGTCATGGTGATGACTTGATGGCATTACTTAAATCTTTCTAGAACATTCTGCTACCCAGGCCAGGTGTTCTCAGGGTAAGACTGCCACCTATCGTCCAGATGGGTATTAGAATGAACAGACACTCAGTTGGGTTACCTAAACAATAAACTTAGTTTTCTCTGACTGTATATATTATGGTGTCTTTTTACGTTGATAGTCAACTATCCTTTCCGTAATCAAGCCAGAGTCCGTGGGTAAGAGATATGGACTGTAATTGAATGAAACAATCATTGGTGCAATTGTTTCCTCTTTGGAAACATTAACATTTACGTTTCAGAACCATTATTTATGGGAAGAAGAACTATTTGCAACATGAGTCATAGGTCTGTTGTACAATACTGGAGCCTCTCTTGTGTCTACTGACTAGTTTCTTCACTCAATGAATTGTATCCTTGAGAGACACGGTATTGCACAAATGTCTCTGATGCTAAATATACAGCATTTCTGGGAATATGTTCTTCTATGCTCCAAAGTATAACTTTGAGCTGGCACACCAGATGACTTTTACGGGTTCTGCAGCGTATGCCATATCTTATGATCTCACTTAACAAGTATTAAAACTTTATTGTAAAGAACTTTTTTTTAGATTTATTTATTTATTAAATTTAATTTTGCATATCAGCCACGGCTTCCCTTGTTCTCCCTCCCCCCCCCCCCCCCTTCCCCCCACCCATTCCCATCTCTTCCAGGGCAAAGACTCCCCTGAGGATTGCGTTCAACCTGGTAGATTCAGTCCAGGCAGGTCCAGTCCCCTTCTCCCAGGCTGAGCCAAGTGTCCCTGTATAAGCCCCAGGTTCCAAACAGCCAGTTCATGCACTAGGACAGGACCCGGTCCCACTGCCTGGATGCCTCCCAAACAGATCAAGCTAATCAACTGTCTCACTTATCCAGAGGGCCTGATCCAGTTGGGGGCTCCTCAGCTATTGGTTCATAGTTCATGTGTTTCCATTTGTTTGGCTATTTGTCCCTGTGCTTTTTCCAACCTTGGTCTCAACAATTCTCGCTCATACAAACCCTCCTCTTTCTCACCAACTGGACTCCTGGAGCTCCACCAGGGACCTGGCCGTGGATCTCTGCATCCAGTTCCCTCAGTCATTGGATGGGGTTTCTAGCAGGACAGTTAGGGTATTTGGCCATCCTATCACCAGAATAGGTCAGTTCGGGTTGTCTCTCGACCATTGCCAGTAGTCTATTGTGGGGGTATCTTTGTGGATTTCTATGGACCTCTCTAGCACTTTGCTTCTTCCTATTCTCATGTGGTCTTCATTTATCATGGTCTTTTATTCCTTGTTCTCCCTCTCTGTTCTTGATCCAGCTGGGATCTCCCGCTCCCCTAAGCTCTCTTTCCCTCGACCCTTGCCCTTCATTACTCCCACTCATGTCCATGTTGTTCATGTAGATCTCATCCATTTCTCTGTCATTGGACAATCCCTGTGTCTTTCTTAGGGTCCTGTTTTCTAGGTAGCCTCCTTGGAGTTGTGAGTAGCAGTCTAGTCATCTTTGTTTTACATCTAGTATCCTCCTATGAGTGAGTACATACCATGTTTGTCTGAGTCTGGGTTACCTCACTCAGGATGATTTTTTCTGGATCCTTTAAAACCATATTTTGGAGTCTACTTCTACATTTCATTGCTATGAAGTGGTTACCTGGCATGGACAATACAATGTGGGTATTCAAGCTGGTAGAGCAAATGATTGTTAAGCCCAAGTGATTCCAATGAAGAAAAGGCAACCCCATATCAGATGAAATACTTATGTAAGGGTGTCTGGTTCTTACTTAATAGCCAGGTGGTGTCTTTGGGATGGACTATCATATTGATAAACGAATGTTTTGTCAACAGTACATCAGATAACATTTGAACAATATGTGGATATTGTTGGACTTACACCCAGCTGCCATGCCTCCCACCATAGTCCTTTCCTTCCCATTGTGCCCTACTGTGGTGGCTGGGTCAACTGACCAACTCATCCTATTTTGTGGGTAGTGCCTCTTCCACTGCAGATATCCCTTACTAGACATTAATTTGAAAAGCCAAAACCATATTTCCATAGTAACATGTATCCATCTATAGATACAAATGTTAGTTTTATCTCACATGTCATGAATCTCAAATTAGTAATGCTTTTCTTCACTCTACCATTCAATAACACTGCCCGTGCTTTCCACAAAGTACACAAAACTCAAAATCATGCTTGTTTCTCACTCTCTGTTGCAATCCACAACTCTTCAGAAAATGTTCTTAGGAACAATAGGGGTTCAACTGCATATTAACATATGCCTAATCCAATTCAAGGAAATGAAACTGGCCAGTGGAAACCATCAGGCCATTAATCTCAGTGGTTATCACCAAACAACTTCCTATACAAGTAGATTCTAATCTTGTTTTTGCCTAATTTAAATTTTTATGCCATTGAATTTAAATCCTAGAGCCTGTTTGCTCATACCATTACACTTCCTTCTTAAAATTTTTCTCTAATTTACTTAATAATTATGTGGTTATATGGCCAGGTCTGTTTATCTATGATTAGGTTCTAAGGATGACCATACTATTAAATGTTTTCAATGCACTAGAAACCTCAATAAATTTTTTAAAATGTTATATTTTGTGATTATCAACATATAAGAATACTTTGAGTAATTTGTGTCCTTAAAATAAGGTATTGGAACGTTTCAGGAATTTTTTTTGCAATCCTTATATTAATAAAACATATCAAGAGTTTCAGGTATTAAAATTAGCACTTCTTAATTTCACTTTAATTAACATCATTTTATAAAATAGGACACAGAAAAATATAGCAAGTGCACGTGATTTGTTAGTGGTATAGCACTGTGCTATGCTGCAGAGCCAGTCTGTGCAAATAG
Organism: Peromyscus attwateri; assembly: GCA_902168425.1. Taxonomy (NCBI): domain Eukaryota; kingdom Metazoa; phylum Chordata; class Mammalia; order Rodentia; family Cricetidae; genus Peromyscus; species Peromyscus attwateri. Next base: position 21,471 of record CABHPP010115140.1, on the reverse strand, counting down.
AAATTATGGATATTTTCTCATCATAGAAAAAAACAGAAGTATAAAAACATTTATTCAAGTCCATGTTTACAAGAGTCACAAAATATTGATCATAGGAATATTACCACAATTATTACCAAGAAATAATTCACCACATATTCTGCACCATCAAAGACACTAGACTCCCGGGAAAACATTGCTCACTGAGTGGTCATTCTGTCATTGACATATGGGTCCTCTGTCAAGTCAACAAAAATGATTGCACAAAGTCTTCATTGTTCAAGTTGTCAAGTTTGATCCAAACATTATCTTTAAGTTATAAATACTTTATTTTTCCAATCAAGGGAAGTAAATTGCAGTGGATGATTTGTATATTTTCACTTTGTCCATCAGTTTAAATAATCCCTTTCTTAGCTGTAAATGTCTGCTGGTGGTGTCATTACCATTCATTCATCTTCTTTCTATACTCCGCCACCTGACATTACATACGATTCTTCCTTTATTGCCTGACATCTCTGATAGATGTTCTTTATGGTTCCCTCAAGTCATAAGAGTGGACTGACTCACTAATTCCATCAGTGGTGTATAGGAGCCCGAAGCCATGTTTCCATATATAAGCTTCAAACCACATTCCAAGCAGCAAAAGACCAAATAGATTCTGCCAGTGGTTGATGTTATTTAAAAATTAATCTGGATACTTTACCTTTTAATCTTCTTAGAATATACATTCTGAGGGGAGGTATACAAAAGTAGGAAGGAATCTAGGTGACAGTTTCAAGCTTGCATTTTTTCACATATAATACAATAGAGTTTCCAGAAGATTGCAGCATGACATCATTGTCATATTGTCATATTGTAAAATCATATTCAATATCAACTTCATTAATTTTTATAAAACCACAAGCTACAACAATAGTATACATTTTTAACTTCAGAATTTTAGTTTTCATTTTTTTGTTTGAATTCAGGCATGGAATTTTAAAACATAGCTACATTTTCTCAGCATTTTAAAATTATCCTTCAAGTTCCTACAGTTTCTTAAATCTATATTTCTCTATGGTTAGGAAATTTACACTTATTATTACAAAAAGAAAAAATGAGAAATCCAGCTTTGAGTGCTGTTTATAGTTGTTTATATTAGTTTTGATAATAAATATACTGATATATATTTTATTATATAAAAACTTATTTTTTAAAACACATCATCTAAGTTACAGATACAAAGATTCCACGTTTATTCTTGAAGATTCTGTATGACAAATCTATATTTTTCATGTCTCATTATTGCTCTGAGTCCAATTTAAAGACTCTAAGTTACTTTCCAATAGAGAAGAAAAGAGACAAGATAAAGCCGTGACCAATGAAAAGTTAACCTTTCCGAATAATCAGATTTCTTCTTTGTTGTTGCTGCATTTGTGTTACCATATCCACTGCCTATTCCTGAAAGAGTTACTTAGTGAAGGCTGAATGTCATTAATTTAATACTCAGGACATACACTGGAGGCTGAGATGTTGTACTTCTTTTAGTGCCAATTGGGGACAACTCCAACCTTCCCCTAGTTATTCAATGGACAATTGTCTTTTAAAACTAAGTAAACGTTATAAATTCCTGTCTTCTTGTCCTCTTTCCCTCCCCCATTCTCTCCATCTCTTCCTCATTCTGAATGCAACAGTCAAGACATGGGAGAGAAATATTTCAATGGTTTAATGCTTTTTAGCCATGGAGTCTGGGGATTAACTCTCAAATAATTTGCATTAGATATCACTCACAAGATTTATAAGTTGGAAAATGGGGTTTATTTTTTTTAATAAAATTTTTTAAAGATATTTTCTATTCATTTTACATACCAACCACAGTCTTCCCTGTCCTCCCTCCCCGCCCAGCTTTCCCTTCCAACCCATCACTCACCCTTCCAACCTCCTCCAAGGCAAGGTCTCCCATGGGGAGTCAGGAGAGCCTGGTACATTTAGTTTGGTGCAGGAAAATAGGGTTTCTTGACAAAAAAGTAGAAACACCATTTAAATCTATGCTGCATATAAAAATCTATAGCAATCCCAGCTTTTTAAGCTGTGGGTACCTAATGCAAATGACATCAAGTCATTGAATGTGTGTGTGTGTGGGGGGGGGGTGGTCATGAAATGTTAGCAGTAGTGAAACATTTCTCATTAAACAGTAACTAGAAATTCAAAATCAAGCATGCAATCAATCTGTGTATATCTGAAAGCCCTCAAACATGATGTCACATAACTTCCTTGTAGCCTAGGTTCTGAACAGGTAACATGCATGCTTTGTACCATGCGTCCCTTCATGCTATACAACCTCAATGAGTTCTAGCTAAAAACTGTGGGCTCAGGTTCAGATAATGTGTTTTATAGACAGCGGTGCTTTCACTGTGCATACACGGTTTCCTGTCCACATAAAAACACATTGTTTTAATTATACTATCAATAGTTTCCCACCATAATTCTCCAGTTTGCAATTCTGAAATTAGTATTATCGTTAGATTTGAGTGTGTTAGTTTGACTTAAAATTTGATGTCTGAATTGCCAGCTTGAGTTTCATCAAATATCCTGAAATGAAGTTTGGCTTGGGATTGTGATAGAATACTAATTTTGTAAAATGTCCCTAACTGAGCTTTCACTATTTGATGCTGTGCCACTATGTGAGATAATACCCTCAACATCTATGGTTATAAAATCAAAAGAGTGAGCAATTCTGAAATATGTTGAAGATGTCCTGTGCCCAGCAGGGTCAAATATTCAGCAAATACTAAATTCATTATGTAAAAATGAACAATTGCATCAAATTCACTAACATGCAATTTTCTTAAAATTCAACAAATACCCAGGAATTATTTTAAATAATATTCCTTTATTATTATCCATAAGTCTACGTTTATATGCACCAGAGTCACATGAAAGTATCCTAGGGAAGAGATTCATATTTGAAAAATGTTCAAGAAGCTGTGGAGCACATAAAAAGCTTGTCATTTGTATTATTCTTTGAAATTCACATTTTTACAAATATCTTGGACATGCTGTATAACAACAGGTGTCTGGGACACAGCAAAGCAAAATTAAAAATATATTCTCTTCCCTTGTGGTGCTGGAAATGAGCAGTATAATTTCACTGTTCTAATCCTACATAAATTACCCAAAAATTTTCCTCAAAACTATATGCAAATAAATAATAAAATCTGGTATGATTTAAAAATGAGAAAAGAGCAGGTAACAACACTTAATACTATATAATAACATAGTATCAGTATTACAATATAGTATGATTTAGCAGAGGAACAGTGAGATGGCACCATATTTTACCTATTTTCTAGGCAATTTTTTGCATAATTTTGAAACTTATGTGATCATACAGATATTATTCCTTCTGTAGGAATTAACCTTTTTATACAGACACTAAAGAAAGCAAAATGCTCAAAAGCCATTTCCTTGAAGATCACACTGCTAACAAGACAGGAGAATAAGACAACCAAGGGTTCTCCTCAAGGTCAATGGGCCTGAACACTGACCTCTCATAATATCTTCAGCACACTCCCCCAGAGACCAGAAGCTGAGGTGAGAAATATTATAGATGTTTTGGAAGTAACTTCACAGGCATCATGTTGAATCCAATTTACTAATATAATATGATGTAGATACATAAGAAAATAAAATACTAAACCTCATAAATCTAAAATTCAGAAGCCATGCATCCATGTCAATTTTCCTAAATGACAGCACCTGCTATTGGAGCGAAAAGAGTTTTCCACCATTGTTAGTGTTCATATTGTAAGAATTCATCTCAACATAATGGTAACATGCTTTCATGTATTACCGAATACAAAGGCAGGCTATCATAAGCTTCATTTAACATTTCTGAAATTTAGGGTTTTTTTTTTTAAGAAATAAAAATCCTTTCCCATGAAATCACTTTCAGTGTATTGTCCATTGTTCCACTACTTACTGTTGTAGTCTCTCCACTGTCTCCTTTATTCTGCAAAGCTGGATTCACCAAAAATAATTCAGTTCATCTACTTTTCTTTTTGCTCAGCTCTCATCAAATCAAAGAAATCACTGTAAAAGCCAATGTCTAGGAAGTTTTATTTTTCTTTTCTTCCAGGGGTTTTATTATCCCTATTTTTTTTGGAAAATACATGAATGGGACCAAATTTATTATTTTGCAAGTGGATATTTAATTTTACTAAAACGACTTATTCCGAATACTGTTCTAGCCATACCATCATTTGAAGATCGGTGACTACAGATAGAGGGATTCATTTCTGTTCCATTGTTCTCTGTGATAATCTGTAGGCCAGTAAGCCTACTGGTTACAATAGTTCAGAATTTATTGAAATAATTATAACTATTTTGTTTTATGCGTATTGGTGATTTTTTTCCCACATGGAAGCCAGTGCACCACATGCTGTACTGCCCACAGAAGCCAAAAGAAGGTATCAGAACCCAAGGGACTGGAGTTACAGACATCTGTAAGGTGCTGGGAATTAAATCTATGTCTTCCTGAAGAGCATTCAGTGTTCTTAACCACTGACCTATTCCTCCGGCCCCTTTTCATCTTCTTAACATATTACAATCAGAGGAGGTATGTAGCTGAAAGTTTTCCTGTGTCTTGCCTGGTCCGCAGTTGCTCAGACCCAAGTAAACACACAGAAGCTTATATTAATTAAAACTGCTCAGCCATTAGCTCAGGCTTAATACTGACTAGCTCTTACACTTAAACTCAGCCCATTTCTGTTAATCTATGTGTTGCCATGTGTTCTGTGGTTTTAACCATGTGCCATTACTTGATGCTCCCTAGACAGCAGGCTGGTGTTTCCTCCTCAGTCTTTCCCTCCCCACAATTCTCCTTATCTGCTTATCCTGCCTATACTTCTTGCCTTGCTACTGGCCAATCAGCATTATATTAAACCAGTGTACAAAAGCATTATTCCACAGCATTCCCTTTTTTGTTTAATTAAAAAGAGAAGTTTTAACTTTAACATGATAGAGTTATATATAACAAAATAGTTATCAAGCAAGAATTACAATTACACTATCTAGTCTATTTATATTTGGCAAATTCAAAGAAAATATTCTATTTATCCTATATTTGTGAGTCTAAGGTTTCATATCTAACTTATCTTTTATCATAACCAAGGAAAATTATACTATCTCGTCTTCAGCTACATCAAAGACTTCAGAAGGATATAATATTACCTAAGTAAACAGGAAAAGCATTGTAAGCAACTTTCAAAAATCTAGAACAACAGAGAGAGCTGGCTGCATGGACAGTCACCCAAAGTTCTTCTGCAATGTTGGGGCATCTATTCTTCAGCCCACAGGCCTAGTTTCTCAATTGCTTCTCTCTGTGTCCTGTAGAATGTTGGGCAGTTTCCTCTGCAAATCAGGAACCTGAAGGATCATCTCACCTTGCAAAGTTCAGTGGTCACCTTCCAATGGGTCATGCATGTCCAATTGACATAACATTTTGTCAAACAGTCCATCAAGAACAGTTTCTTTCCCAAATGGCTATTTTTGCCAAGAAGAAGATAAACTCCTAGGATTTCCTATTTGCTTACACTATGATTAATAGGAAACAATATAAACTTATGCCAATTTATTATTTAATACATAAGAATGTTGTACACTGTATAAAATATAACTATAAAATATATGGGCACACATATTCCCATTAAAGTAATCATTCTGTTTTTAAGGGAGGGGAGGATCTAATTATGTAGAACAATTACTTTCAAATTTTCCTGTGATAGTTGACAGTCTATAAAATAGTATGCTATTAATGGGACTTCAATGGATTTCCTAAGTATAAATATATCAATCTCTCTTCCCACATTGTACTTTAGGATTGAACCATAAGGGAGAGAAATGAAGGCGCTGCATACCTCATTACACAGACCTGAATTGTGGTGAGGAAGCAAAGGCTACAGAATTACTGTGGATCACCAGAGCCCAATAGAATAGAAGCAGATGAAATAGGAATAGTTTATCAGAACCAGGCAATCAAAAAAAAAGTGAAGGGTTTAAATCAAAATGATAATAGAGAGACAAAAGAAAATATACCTCCTGTAAGCAATAAAAGAAAGTGAATTGTTACAAAGGAAAACTCAATAAAATGAAATTCATGTCACTGATTTATAAAAATTGAAAAGTAGTCATCGAGGATGACAATGTAAAAATTTTGTGTTTATATATGTCTTTTAAAGGGTGTTTGGATAATCAGAACAATTAAGGTTCTACTTTGAATACATATTTCAGAATCTATCCTCAATAAGAAGGAATGCAATTTCTACTTTTCCTTATGGCTGCTGCGTGTGCAAAACTAAACAGAATTCCATTTTATCTTGTGTTGAAAGAATAAATGATTTATTCTAACATTCTTTTTTCTTCTCTTGTTAAAGCAATAGGACCAGAATAGATTCTTACAATGTGGGTATAAAGTTTCAAATTTTTATGAAGTCATTAAATAAAATTTTCCAGTGGTTTCCACCTTTCAAATTAGAAAAGTTTTGAGTGTTTTATTTTGTAATTTCTCATAGATATGAAGTAATATGTTTTTGTGGTGTTATGTTTGATTTCTCACTATTCCACAGTGATTTTTTTACATGTGTCTTTTTGTTAATCTCAATTTTTATTCATAAACTCAATCTTCCCCTAAATAAATTAAACTAATCAATTTATGCTCAGAATAGATATTGTTGGATAGACAGATTATTTTATCTTTATCACATTTTTTGTAAATGTACATGTGTTTCTAATAGCAGAAATGTTAGATAAAATTCATATGAGTTTTTCTATCACACCCTAATTTTCTATAAATTGATAGCTTTGTGATTCATTGTTGATATTTTTGTTTTCTGTAACACAGGAACATTATATCTTACCACTGTTAGTTTTGTCGAGGTTTACGGAAAGATGCCTCCTTCCCTACTACAATTTACTCTGTGAAACTAATACATGAATACAGTCATCAGCTGCCCTTTTGATAGTCTTGTGTACATGAATAGAAGAATATTCATCTAATCTGTGTCAATATTAGCAAGAATAAGAGAATAAAGTGCAGGACTCATGGGATTTCATGGCATTACTGAACAATCTCTTACATTCAGAGTTGTTTATCCTTGGGTCAGCTGCAGACATATTACACAAAAGAATATCTACTGATGGTTTTCAAACGATCTAAGACAGTGATCTATTCACTTTAGAAAAGATGCCTAATGGGATTCCACACCATTTCATCTTGAAATCTTAGTGAAAGGACAGGAAAAAAAAAGTTTCTTTGTCTTCCTTCTGTGGAAGATTCTTAACAGTGACCATTTCTGTCAAAACCAAGTCCATTGTAGGGATAAAAGAAAACTGGCATAAAACACAAATTAACATTTTATTATTCAATCTAAATGGTAGCGAAAAATGAGATGGATTTTAGCATCCAGGAAAATGAACTTGAATCAGGGAAGTCTTATGTGTCCAATAAATAGATGTTGGATTTAGGCTTCTAAGAAGATAGGTTTCCTATATGGAGATCATGAGTGAGAGAATATTTTCTAGATTAAATCTTGGTCCATTCTTAAATAAATTCATTTCTTATATCTTTTTTCATAAATAAAGTATGGATATGTGTGATAAATAAGGACATACAAATTTCATATAATTTTTGTAAGATTCCTTCAGTGAATTATTGTATGATACTTAATTGAGTTATCCTTCAATGAAACTAAATAACAAAAAATCACAATAAACATTAAAATCTTTAATGGATTATTGTTTAGGTGATGGACAAATCCATTTTGTGACCACTGACATGTTATGCAAATCTACTTTAATAACACTTTTGTTATGAAACATAGCTAAAAATCATGCATTCTTTATTAATGACTTTCTCCTTTGTTTGTGGCTACCCAATTCAAATAGAATACTTGAAAATAAATGTGGAATAATGGAGCATATAGAAAGTAAAGATACAAGAAAAATATTTGTCTCCTGTGTGGGAGTTTGTGTGATAATTTTCCATAATTATTTTCATCTTTTACCATGGAAATAATAACAGATAACCATTCCAGTATTGCTCATTGCTATCTGCACTATGATTACCCATTCAAAAATACTAATGCCACCACCACCATTTTGAAATTAATATGTACTATATATAAATTATAGACCAAGCCATAGGCTGCCCGACTTGTCTAGATTAGCTCGCATTTCTCTAACTCAAATGTGGCAGACTCCATTATAAATTCCATACTACTGAGCAATAGTGTTTTCATCAATGACGATAAAGGCAATGCACAGTCCCTGGTAATCAAAGTCATTTGGAAATATTTTAGGTTTTATAATATTCTCATTCTATACTATAAATTATGTAGTAATAATGTACTACCGATTACTTCTAGTAAATACTAAAATACCAACAAGTGTGGGATAGACATGAGAAGGCAAAGAGTTTTCATAGAATAGGGACAAGACAGAACAGATCTTGCCCATAACTTCTGTGAGTCATCAGTGGTTTCTTCAAAGAGAAAAAGACAATGGTACTTTGAAATCCCTGTATTGATTCAGCCATATTAACATGTCCATTCAGCTATCCTTAGTAACCAGAATGGTACATTAGAACACATCACAGGAAAAGCCAACCTGAGAATAAAAAAATAGCATAATCATAAACTACTAAAATATTCAATGTGCTAGCCAAGCCTCAGTTTCACTGACAGTCATAACTTTACCTGTGAAATTAATTCACGGAAAGGAAGATGAACAGTTGCTCTCTGTACAAATTTGGCATTGAAGAAGATAAGTTGAACTGTGACCTAGATTTCAATCAAAGTGCAGTCGAATAAAAATGTCAGTGAATTATGGGAAGATAAATTTTATTTTGAGCAATATTAGTTTCTTTTCATTGATCTTCTTTGACATTTAATAGATTTTTTCAGTCATGCACAAATAGGGGAAGAATGGAAGTGAAATGAAAGTCTAATACTTTTTGGCATCAAATGAAACATTAAACTATGCCAAGGAGAGGCTCTGTATGTGTCCATTTCATCCATGAATGCTTTGGGCTTTCCAGACCTAATGTGAAGGGAAATGGTGCAATGCCTGGTCTCCCTGGGTGCTCACACTGCAGAGCCAGGGCTAAAGGGTTGCTGACGATATGATGCACCACTGAGTTCTGCAAATAAATCAGTTGACTTCAATTTGAAGAATGTGGCTTTCAACTTGCCTCATTTTTATAAGGTAAAGTTGAATGTTCAAATTTATATAAATGCCTCTGCTCCAAATTTAATGAATATTGCAGGAGCCTTGCTCAAATAGTGGCATCTTCTCCTTCAAATAATTTTTCTGTTGATAACATCTTCAGAAAACTACCAGGAACATTCATACTACCAATTGGATCTGTCATAATTTACCTACTCCCATACTTGAATCATTCTTTACCGTTTGGATATAGTAATTTGTAAGAATGCAGTTAAAGTCTCCTACAAAGTCCTATCTGAGATTCTCTCAAACTTGGAGAAGAAATTGATAGCCCGTCATACACCATGATTTGTGTGTAATGTTGTATAACTAATTCTCTTTTCAACTTTCCTGATACCGAGTATGCATTTACTATGTTACTCTATTTGTTCTGCATGTTACTAAATATTTTAGAAGTGATACCATGACACATATGTTTTCTCCTGATTATTCATTTAATCAGTATCATTTCCTGGAGACCTACCCAAATCTATATTGTATAGAGAACTTTATTTATAAATTTATGGTATTATACGATATGTTAAAATTTTCTCATTCTTCTCTTATTGCATAATACATTTTTCATAAGATTTCCTATTTAAAGGTTTTGAATGACTCTAGTCATATATTTTATGTTAATCATATATTTGACACAAAAGGACCCTGCTGTTAATCTTAGAGTTTCTGCTTATATATTTAGAGTTTCAGAATAGTATTATTTTAAGGATCAGGATTTTTTTATGTATATTTAATACAACTTCCATGTTATACCTGTATATAAGTTAAAACTTTATGAAAGTTTTAAAATCTTAATTGTTAATGAACATAGATTGTAGCACGAATATTAACAGGTCTTATTAATAAAAACAAACCTGGAGCCAGGTACTGGGGTGAACACTGAAAGATCAGAGAAACAGAACCAGCCACAGCTAACCTCACTTCACCAATTCCTCAGCTGATCCTGTTTCCTCAAACTGGAAGCCTCTGAGTCCTCATCCGAATGGATCTCAGCTGAACTGCTGCTAAAAGCCTAAAGGCTTAACAGACTCTAGTTCCTGGTCCTCATGCCTTAAATACCTTTCTGCTTCTTGCCATCACTTCCTGGGATTAAAGGCATGAGTCACCATGCCTAGCTGTTTCCTTTGTGGCTTTGAACTCACAGAGATCCAGATGGATCTCTGCCTCCTGAATGCTAGGATTAAAGGTGTGTTTGTGCCACCATTTTCTGGCCTCTATGTCTATTTAGTGGCTGTTCTGTTCCCTGACCTCAGATAAGTTTATTAGGGTGCACAATATATTGGGGAACACAATATCACCACAGTAGATTGTCACTTGTTCTTCCATCACTTGAATTAAACTTAAAATTATTTCAAAAAATTATTTAGATTCTGTCAATAGGCTCACAGATATAGTTTGGCAGTTTGGATTATCAGTGTATATTTAGCCACCCTTGTGGATAGCAGAGATATTTTTATTAATGCTATTTCTGTATACATCTACTTGCTTCTTAAACATCTTACCCAAATGAAGTTATGTTCAGCACCTAATAACATACCCAGAACGCAGACCTGCCACATATACTAGCTGTGTTAGCCAGTTTTCCCACATTATAATTAAATACCAGAGATAATGAACTTAGGAGCAGAATAAGGTTTGACTCAAAGTTCTGGAGGTTTCCTTCTATGCTCACTTGGCACTGCCATGGTAAATATATATATATATATATATATATATATATATATATATATTTGTCTGTTGTGACATGCTGCACCATAGCAGGAAAATCTTATAGACATAAACAAACAATAAATCCTTACTTCATTTCTCAGGGGGGAAAAAAAAGAAAAGAAAGAATTCAGGATTCTGCAAGCACATTCAAATCCACACCTTCCATGAAACAGGGTTTTTCATAAAATTCCAAAGGATCCCACTCAAAAGTCCCACCAAGGACTTCTAAGTATCTCCATTGAAGTTTAATCCTTCCGTCTCTAAAAGGAGCATCAAAACAACGGGCAGTCATTTCCGAGAAAACACTATCGACACTTTACCATGGATACATACTTGCTGAGTGGTAGAGATAGCTGGTGATGCCTGTGAACTGGGAAAAGCTTACCATCAAGAACAGTAATAAACTCCTTCCAGCCTGCAAATTTCAAAATATAATATTATGGTCCAAATTAACCCCACCAGAGACTCATCACTTTCAGTTACTGAAATCACTATGCCCTTTAGGGCTATCTTGGGGTTAGCTAACTAGTATTAATATTTAATGATTTGAGTTTTAGAGAGGTTCTAGAAATTTCTCATATTTTCTTCTCAGTTCAATTAGGTATTTAAAAGAAATCTTAGCTAATTATTATTTGATATTTGTAGAAGGAACTTCACAGCTAGTGAATTTTGCTTATTTATATTGTCTAAACTAGAGTTTTATAATAGTGGAGCAATGTGACTAAAAGATAAATATTGACCAAGTGTTAGATGTTTATGGAAATAATTTGTCAGTAAACCTGAGTACACAAAACATCTGTGTTCACTGTTCAGTCCAGCATATGTGATCTAGCATGATATGAAACAGCGGCATAGTCAATAGCTTGGCTTTAAAATGCTGGATATGCCTCCAACCAGCTCTTTGATCACAAGCAAATTGTTGTTGGTTGGTCTTCAGTGTTTTACTCTTTTGGGGGGCACACCACCCAGCTCCAAAATAAATCACACATGGAGGCTTATTCTTACTTATGAATGCCCAGCCTTAGCTTGACTTAGTTTCTAGCCAGCTTTTCTTAACTTAAATTACCCGGGCTACCTTTTGCTTCTGGGCTGTTCCTGTTCTCTTTCTTTTGTAAATCTTACTCTTACTTGTGGCTGGCTGTGTAGCAGGGTGGCTGGCCCCTGATGTCCTCCTCCTCCTCTTCTGGCTCCTAGATCTCTCTTCCTTCTACTCCTTCATCTCTCTTTGCTAGGTTTCTTCCCAGATTTCTCCCTCTATATATTCTCTCTGCCTGCCAGCCCCACCCATCCTTTCTCCTGCCTTGCTATTGGCCAGTTCTTTATTAGATCCATCAGGTGTTTTACACAGGCACAGTAACACAGCTCAACAGAGTTAAACAAATGCAACATAAGCAAAAGTAATACACCTTAAAATAATATTCTGCAATAAAAATATTTTTTCTTCTATTTTGTTCATAATCGTGATTTAGTCTTATGTTTGATTATTTTACATTGGTCACTTATTTAGAGAATCTGTGTTGAAGTAATTGTATGTTTGTAAATATGGTCAACATTACCAATGAAATACACATTGATCATTGGTTTATCTCTCATAAATATGTTTATGTCACCCTGTAATTTCTGCCCCCGAAACTTCTCCCCAAAAGAAAACAACAAACAAAAATCTCCCTTATCCACTTTCTGCCCTTGCAACTTCCTCCCAAAAGAAAACAAACAAAAAATCTCTCTCATCATGGAAGCTGCAGTGTGTCACACAGTGTACCCTTTTGCCCAAACAGCTTTAACTTGCAAATGTTCACTGTCAATACTGGATCCTCACCAGGACTTCTCTTGGATACTCTGTTGTTGTTCTGTGTCATGGAGACCCTTTAGTTTTGACTCTGTAGGACCGTGCCCTTCACACACCCCAGCAGTTCATGATTGGGGTAGATGTTGGAGTGGGCCAACTCGAGCCTGAATCTGGGCCTGAGTGGTAGCCGAGTTGGTCGGACCTCCCACTCGCCTGCACCCTCCATACCAGGGCCAGTTCTCCCATTCTCATGCCCTCAGGACCAGAGTTCCCAAGATGCCAAGATGAGAGGTGGGACCAGATCTGCCATACTCACATCCTTGGGTGGCTCACCCACATACATGCTACCAGGGCCAACTCTACTGTGCTGCCCATGATGGGTGGGACCAGCTAAGCACAGTGGTCAGACATCATTGTGTTTTCAGGCAGCAGCACAGACCACAGAATCGACTTGGCTTTTGGTGGTAACAAGGGCCATGGACATTAACACACACCCTGGCTGCAATAGGACCACTGACACAGACATCCCCATGGCCCTAGGTGGCAGGCAGCACAGGACACTCAGATCAGTTTGGCTCCCTGCAGCAGCGTGCACCACTACACCACACACACACACACACACACACACACACACACACACACACACACACATACACATCCAAATGGCTTCAGGTGGCAACCCAGATCACAGATACCCAAGCGGCCTTCAGTGGCAACATGGGCCACAGACCCAGACATGGCCTGGGCCAGGGCGTTCACATAGGTGGCAGCACAGGCCACTCAGATCAGTATGGCCCCCAGTGGCAGCATGGCCTCAGGATACAACTTGGCTCCTCTTATGGGCTTGTTCCTAACCACTATTGCAGCTCCAGTTCCACCTCTGTCCATAGCACATGAACTGCTCCATGTCTCTTTCTCTCCCATTTCTTCATGTCATACTCTGTCTTTCCCATATCTCCATGATGTATTTGTTCATCATAGTGGCACACGCTTCCTCAGCCCACGGGCACAGGAAAGGGCACTTATGTGTCTCCGGTGCCGACTTGGCACTTGGGAGGTGAAGAAGTTATTTTTCTAAAAGCTACTGTACTCCAGTATCAAATAATCAAATCATTTGATCCTTTCCAACCATGGATGATAATCTTGGACAGAAGGAAGTATGGCAACAGCATACGAACGCTCTCATACATGTCAGACCCACAGCACCAGCTCAGCCATGGCGACAATGACAGCGTATGCTTTCTCAGATGAAAAATTTAATTTATCTTACTGATAAATGTAAAAACAAGGGTGAAAATGATAAAACCCAATAGAGTAGGCTTTCTTATCTTCAGTAAATGAAATGATTTTGATAGGGCATCAAATTATTACATTGCTTTTCCATAACTTTTAGCCAGTGGCAGAAACAAAGTATGTTTCTTATGGAGTCAAATATAATTCTAGAGAAAAATGCTTTCCATGTTTTTCCTGAATAATTTTAATTTATCATAGAAATCACTGGTGTAGGCTCTTCTGAGAAAAAAACTTAATATTTCTTTCATCCTATTATTTACTTAATAATTTATAATTAGTAAATCTCATTTCAAAAACAGATATATGATATAAAGTCCTTATGAAAAGAGTAATTTTCCATGCTTTATGAAAATAATATCTGTTAGTTATTTGCGCTGTTACCTTTGCGAGGAAATGTCACGAAACACGACAGAATCCGCTGATAGAGTTTATTGGGAGGACAGAAAGAAGTGAGTGCCCGCGGGAGAAAACACGTGTGAGGAAGGGAAGTAGGCCCGTCATGGCGGCTCTTTATAAGGCGGGGCGTGCCCAGGTAGGCGTAATGACGTAGCCATGCTGCGCGCCTGCGTGGCTACGTGACATCACGGATCCCGGTCACGCGAGACGCCTTGACCCGGAAATGGCTGTTAACCTGGAGTTCGCCAGGCGGATGTGTCCGGGCCGGTCGGCTTGGTTACCAGACGCCTTGAGCCGGAAATGCTTATCCTGACCTGGGGCTAACTGGGCGGGTGTGTCCGCCAGGCATGCACAAACATGTCTGACCTTGGGGCGTATTGTGAACATTTCAATATCAGGAAGGAACACATACATATTCATCTAGAAATTGGGTCCTTATTTGAAATGTAAGAGTACTATTAGAATAAATCCTTTAATTTAGCTGGGATTTCTCCAAACTGTAACATATAACATGAAAATCATTTGATTTTATGCTTGATGTTATTGCAAAAATAAAATCAGTAATTGTTATTTATAAAGAATATTAGTATACTTTGAAGCAGTTTTTCATTACAGGGAAAATTAAAGACAATAAACGTCTTTTGACAACCTCCTGATTTTGTACCAATTTTCTATTCACATACTTCATGTTTTTCCATTTTCTATTAATATTTTTAATTTGTTTGATTCCAGTGAATAAATATAACACTTATTGCTACAGGTTTGGGGGTAATATGAAAGATTGAAACCTATCTGTTAAAATTCAGGCTCATAGTTATTTCTGTGGTACAAGCAATAGCTTTATGGGAGCCTCGTGGAACAAATATTGGAAAATGCCCAACAGGTGCATTTCTTCCCTAGTTTGGACTGGTTTTCCTTCCTTTTTGCCAGCTTTCTTTTGTATTTATTCTTTGCACATCATGAATCTCCATCCCGTTCATTTCAACCTCTGCCCTTGCACCAACTCTCCTAGATAAAATATAAGAGAGAAAAGAAAAGGGGGTAGGGGGGAGCTCGTTACAGAAGCTGCAGTGTGACACAGTGAGTCACACAGTAAAGCCTTTTGTCCATATATCTTAACTTGCAAGTGTTCATTGTAAAGAGTCATTGATCTGGTTTGAGGCCTCTTGTTTCTGCTACACTATCAACGCTGGGCCCTCTCTGGAACTCCTCTTGGATATCCTGATGTTGCCCTGTATTGTAGAAATCCTGAAGCTTTAGGTCTGTAGCAGGAATCTTAAAAGGTCTTATTAATAAAAACAAACCTAGAGCCAGGTACTGGGGTCAACGCTGGAAGATCAGAGAAATAGAACAAGCCACAGCCACCTCACCTTGCCAATTCTTCAGCTGATCCTGTTTCCTCAGACTGGAAGTCTCTGAGTCCTCATCCAGAATGAATCTCAGCTCAACTGCTACTAAAAGCCTGAAAGCTTAACCAGCTCTAGTTCCTAGTTTTCACAACTTATATACCTTTCTGCTTTCTGCCATCACTTCCTGGGATTAAAGGCGTGAGTCACCATACCTGGCTGTTTCCAGTGTGGCTTTGAACTCACAGAGATCTGGATGAATCTCTGCCTCCCAAGTGATAGGATTAAAGGTATGTGTGCCACCATTTTCTGGCCTCTATGTCTATCTAATGGCTGTTCTGTCCTCTGACCCCAGATAAGTTTATTAGGGTGCACACTATATTGGGGGACACAATATATCACCACATGGGTCTGCAGGACCGGCCTCTTCACATGCTTCCACAGATCACAGATGGGGTGGATACTGAGGTGGGTCAACCCATAACCATGGTTCTGGGCCTGAGTAGTTGCAGGGTTGGTCAGCCTTGCACCTCTCCCTTGTCCTCACACCAGGGTGAGCTCTTCTTCATTGCCTTGGCGAGTTTGCCCTTTGCAGCCGGTGAGTAAGGGGCAGGACCAGTTCTCCAGCTTTCATATCATCAGCGACAGATCTCCCACATCTATACCTTCAGGGCCAGCTCTGCTGTTTTGCCCAGGCATGGTATAATGGCCACTCTCCCTAGTGCTGCAGCAGATGAGGGGCAAGGCTAGCTCTCCTGTTCTTATGACCTCAGGGCCAGCTCTCCCACCTGTCTCAGGTATTGATGTGTATTGGGGGGGGGATGGGGGAGGGAGTGCGACATCTCTCTCTCACCCATGCCACCACATGATAGGTGAGTAATGGGGACAGCTCTTCCATGCTCACAATATAAGGGCTGGCTAGTCCACCCCTCTGCCTATGGGGTTCACTATTGTGCTGCCCATGTGAGATGCAGGGCCTGCTCTCTGGAGTGTTGCAGCTGGTGGCAGGCAGGGACAGCTTTCCTGTCCTTGTGACCTCAGGACCAGCTCTCCCACCTGTCTCAGGCATTGATGGGTAAGGGTTCAGCTTCCCCTACCCCATGCTGCCACATGACAACTGAGTAATGGGGACAGCTCTCCCATGCTCACAACTTCAGGGCTGGCTCACCCACACCTCCACCACAGGATTGGCTCTATTGTGCTGCCCAGGTGAACAATATCTCATCAACACTGATCAATCTCTGAAGCTGAAAACAGCCTTTATTTTAATTTTTTTTCATTCTGCTCTTTTACTTCGGGAAAGTATTAAGACTTACCTCATTATACAGAAATTGGTCTCCTTGCCAAATGAATTCTTGAAAAGCAGACTGTGATGTAATTTAAAAAGATATGTATGGTTGTGTTTGGCAAGCTGGAAGCTGAGATTCACGCTAAATAAATTAGAATGGCTGTGGGGGAAATCAGACTGCATTTCCCTGCCTGTGTAAATACAACATGCAGATAGATGATGCTTGCCTGTGCTGAATGTATTGGGGGAACAAAGTGGGCATTTTTCTTTCAAATGCTGTTAAGCATCACTAATGCTCTTTGCAAAGTGGGTACAGATTTCAGTTTCAGTTTCAGGTCAATGATTGACTCTGAGTCTGTTGAACTTTCTGAAGTCTAAGATGAGGAGAGGAAAGAGTCTGGATTTGCAGGAGTTTTTCCGGGATTGCTGACTAATTCCTTCTTTTCATTGCTGTGGTCCCAATAAAATTATTTAATAAAAATACATTTTCTTTCTTCTATTTAGTCCCAGGAGAAATACTTCAGTCCCAACTCTTCAAAAACAAAACAAAGAGCTAGAAGAGTCCTTTACTGTTTATGGAATTAATAGAGAGATAGAATTTTAGTGCTTCTTGTTTAGAAGTAATGTTATGTTGCTTTGTTCACATAGAATCACTAGTATCAGTCAAAGACAACCCCATCACTGTTGAAAAATGAAATCTTTCCAAAGTTTTCTTGTAACAATAAAGCTTAAGTGTATATTAAACCATCAAGTGATCACAATCTGGTCTTTATGTAAATCTGATGTAAAACAAAGCAAAAAGATATGGCTAAATGTGTCCACTACAAATGAACTTGCACATTATCTCTAGAACTGTAAATAAGAATAAATCCCAATGCAGTATCTCTTTCTAGTGCTTTATTTAAAATACAGCATTTTCAAAGTAATTATAACATTCTACATTCAAGCTAGAAAATTCTTCTGCATGTCTTTATTTCTAGTACAAACAAGAATCAAATAAAACTTTCACTTTTACAAAAGGACTCAGATGATGGGAATTCAGGAAGTGGGGTCGTATTTTGAGATCTGTTCTTCACTATCCATGGAATGATGCTGCATTACATTTGGAAATACTGGAAAACATAGCACTATGGCTTAGAATGTAAACACTACAAATTCATGCACTGATTCTTCTCTACAGTATATATTTTTTTTTAACTGGAACTTCTTATATTTATTTTGTCTTTTTTTTCCCCCAGAGCTGAGGACTGAACCCAGGGCCTTGTGCTTGCTAGGCAAGTGCTCTACAACTGAGCTGAATCCCCAACCCCCTCTACAGTATTTTTAAAAGGATTTTTTAAGCTAGCAAGCTGTTATTAAATATCCATGGCTCTCCTTGAAATTTCAGATTGTGTATTCATGAAGGGTATGCATCCCTGGGATGAAGCCTACTTGATCATGGTGGATAATTGTTTTGATGTGTTCTTGGAGTCTGTTTGCCAGTATTTTATTGAGTATTTTTGCATCAATGTTCATGAGGGAGATCGGTCTGTAGTTCTCTTTCTTTGTTGTATCCTTGTTTGGTTTAGGAATCAGGGTAATTGTAGCCTCATAGAAGGAGTTTGGTAATGTTCCTTCTGTTTCCACTGTGTGGAACAATTTAGAGAGTATTGGTATTAACTCTTCATGCATTTGCAATATTATCTCACAGAATTTCAAAATTTGTTCATGTCATATTAACTACTTGTCTTTAATGGGGCTGCACAATAGTACCTTAAAATGATGGGTAAGTTCTTTGTGCTAGTTAAAGACCTTTGCCTCTAGTCACATGTGACTGTTGAACCCTGGAAATTAGTGTGATTCCATTTTTGTTGTACCTAATTTTGATTTTAGAAGCCATAAAGTGATGGCCCACAATAGGTTATTTTTTATGCATGTGATCAACCATTCTAGTCCTCAACTACAAAGTTCTCAGAACTTTCCATATGCCAAAGAAATTACTATTTATGAAAAAGATGTGAGTATGTACAGCATAAATATTCTATTTTTTATAGCATAGATTTTTTTATTATGTAGCTCACCTGTCCCAGTCATCACCGCAAATCATAGTTGCACAACAGTTACTCCAATGGTATTCCCACTGTCATCTGAAATCCTCCTTTGAGTCGAAAGATATGGCATACAGCACCCTAGTCAGAAGCAAACTTGTGTTTCTGCCTGTATTAGACAGGGAACTTTCAATCATTTTCAAGATAGGCTTTTATAGGGTAAGGATAAAAGGCGTGTGTGAGGAGAGCCTTGTTCTGTCAGTATCTTCAACCAGGAATACTTCGGCAACAATAGAGGGAGACTAAAATGGGAAGATGCCATAGAAAGCCACAGGGAGAAAACAAAAAACAAAACAAAAAAAAAAAAGCATTGACAGGTTTCTGTGATGGGCATTGTGTCTGCCTCCAACATTATATTCTAAGGACAGGGAAGAGAAAATTGTAGAAAGTAAATTGATCTGGGAAATTTGAGGGGAATTCTAATGAGTGCTTTGTGAAACGATGTCTCAAGATGAGTTTCCTTTGCGTGGACTCTATAGAGATAAATTCGGGGATTTTTACAGGCACACCCTTTTATGCCTGCTCCTTTCAGCAGTTATAATCTCATAAATAAATTCAGGAGTGGAGCTTTTGCTTGTTGATTCAGGCACTCAGGGCATGTACTAGACAATGCAAGAAAGAATAAAGAAGCCGAATATCATTTCCAGTTTTCAAACAAAAACTCTGGGTTTAAGAAGAAACCAAATTGTTCTATACTGAAGTTTTCAGTTCTTTTTCTTTCTCTTAAAAAATAAGTTATTTTTTTTTAATATTTTTGTATGCATTGATATTTTCCCTGAATATATATCTGTGTGATGGTTTCAGATACTCTGGAACTAGAGTTACAAACAGTTGTGAGCTATGATGGTGCTGGGAATTAGAGCCTGGTTCCTCTGGAAGAACAGCCAATGCTCTTAACCACTGCACTATTTCTGCAGTCCCTCAGTTATTTTTCATATTTAATTGAATTCTACTTACATAGTAATGCATTCTCTGTTCTAAGAAATCTCTGCATAAGCAAATGGTAGAGGAGAGTGACAGCAAAAGCATATAAAAAGAAGAGACGTGAACAAGGAGAAGAAAATAGTGGCAAACAGAGGAGGATTCAAGTTTGCAGCCCACCTAACACTCAGGAAACTGTGCTCAGTGCAGACAGTCATGTAACTAAACAGTCAATACAGTAGTGAAGAGACCATCATCTCTGTCTGCCATATTCCTTCGTATTCATTCTGCATTATAGCTTAATATCTAGCTCATTTGGCTGTGTCACACATTTAACAAAGTCACCAATTTTGCCAATCAAAGTTATATCCACACTGAAAAATATTGGGAAAGAAGGCAATACCCACCAGCCAGCAACAAAAATCATATTTAGGGACTGCAGAAATGGCTCAGCAGTTAAGAGAAGTGACTGCTCTTCTAGAGGACCTGGAGTTGATATCCAGCACCTTCATGGTGGCTCATGACCATCTGTAACTCCAGTTCCTTGGAGTTTGGCATCCTTTTTTTCTGGCCTCCACAGGCACTGTACACACATGGTGCACAGACTTACATGCAGGCAAAACACTTGGGCACAGAAAATTAAAATAAAGGTTAAAAAGTAAAATTTAAGAAATACACTTTATGTTTCAAAAGCACATTTGCTTTAGGAAATTGGGTAAGAGCATAGACAGATCCCTGATTGCATGTTGCAGCAAAATTTGAAATTTTCAAATAATTTTGGAATGATCATATATACATCATGCATATAGCTTTAGGGTGATTTCTAGATATCAAGTTACAACATACTACTAAAAACCAGGTAGTACAACACAGGCCAGTGGAATGAGAGTGATGTGAAAAAGTAGCCTATTATGTTAAACACGAACACAGAGCTGGCAATGTAGCTCAGTCATAGGACTAAATGACAAAAATGTATATGTGGTCCTGGGATCTACTTCAGTTCCATCAAAAGAAAGAAAAAGGAAATTAATAAATATATGCTCCAGCATTTAAATATAAAAAAATTGAATAAGTTGAAACCAGTGATCCAGGACATCTTGTACTTTGGATTATTCTGTCCAACAGTCCATTGTTGTTATATTACAATGTTACAAGGCTAGATATGTTTGAGTATTTCATGGATTCTTGATATAGATTGAATGCTATATAGCATTGGCACTTATTAGTTCCTCTTAGAAATCTGCTAAAAAGCTACAAACAGATGACTATATATATTTTTAAATAGTTTATTTAATATTCATCTATGAATGTGTGTTTTGATCAAGTCTACCCCATTTCTTCCCCTCAATTTTCTCCCCTACACCATCACTACCTTTCCATCTAAACTTTTTGTATGTGCTCTCC
>CABHPP010115139.1:0-16047 GCA_902168425.1 Peromyscus attwateri | reverse complement strand
CCCCTCAGAGCACCTCCTCAGAGCACCTCCCCTCCCCTCAGAGCACCTCCTCTCCCTCAGAGCACCTCCCCTCCCCCTCAGCCTCCTGCCCCTCTCCCTGGTGTTTTCTCTGCCCCTTTCACCTCTGCGCAGATGAGCTAACAACCACTTGTCCTGTGCATGTTCACGGTCTGTCTCCTGGACCAGAACACTCAGCCCACGAGGGCATCCATCATTCCTTTCTTCCCTGGTCACAGTACCTAGTGCACAAAAGACTCAAAAAAAATCCTTATTTTGACCGCTGAGGATGGGGCTTGGTTGGTAAGAGCACTCGTCTGGCATGTATAAGGTCCTGGCACAACATGCCAAGGCATGCTGGCACACACCTGTGATCACAGCCCTCAGGTGGTGGAGGCAGGAGGACTAAAAGCTGAAAGTCATCCTTAGCTACACAGTGAGTTTGAGGCCAGCCTGGGCTACATGAGGCCCTGTGTCAAAAAAAAAAAATGAATAATACTTGTTAAATGAGAGACTTTGGGGAAAGACTTCCTCAGCTTTTCTGTTCTAGTTCCTTAAGTGAATGATTATTGAACACCGACGCTCATTAATAAACAATGGCTGACATATCCTGCCTCACAGACACATGGCCTGGGCCCTTGCTCCATGCCCATCTCTACAGCTAAGAGCTGAGAAGCTCTTGACTAAGAATATACTGAACAAATACCTGTTACAAACACCCCTTTGGTTTTTTTCTCAATCTGTGCGTATGTATGTGATGTGCACGCCTGTGTCTATGTATGCTCCTGTGCGTAGGTGCAGGTGTGTGTCTGTGTATGTGGGGGTCAGAGGTTGACATAGAGAGTCATCCTCAGTTGCTCTCCACTTTATTCATTGAGGCAGGGTCTGTCAGTCGAACCTAGAGCTCACCCATAGGCTAGCCTAGCTAGCCAGCTTGCGCCGGGGAATCCCATCCACCTTCTAAGCACAGGCAGGCAGGCCACCATGCCCGCTCAACATTTTCGTGGGAATCCAAGCCCCTGTCTTCAAGCTGAGTGCAGGCGCTATCCAGCGGCCGTTCTCCCCAGCCCCTTGAATGTCTGTAACCATAATGGCCATCTTGCATCCTGGCTGAGCTTGGGGGTTGGGAGAGTGGCTCCCTCATGGACCTCTGACTTCCCCAGTCCACAGAGGATTGTGTCTTCCTCTGTCACCTTCCGGACAGGATGTTGTCCCATCGTGTGGGGGATGCTGGCTAGAACTGCCGCCTTCTCACTTGGACAGTGGTGGCGGGATATTCTCTCGGCGAGGCAGGAAGACAAGCGCTTCACAGTTCCCAAGTGCCCCGTGCCTGGCGCTCTGCACAGGCCACTAGGGAGATGTGGGGACCCAGGTGTGGCTGACTGGCCCAGGGCGACAGCTGGTGGCGGACACCACAGCCTCATGTTGGAACACTGGGTCCCCAGATAGGGGCGCTGTTTGGGGAGGTGCTAGAACCTTCAGGGGGTGGAGCTTTGCTGGAGGAAGTGCTTTATTGGAGGAGGGTTTTGAGAGTTTGGAGCCTGGCCCCACTTCCTGTTCTCTGTTTCCTAAGTATGGATACAATGTAATCAACCAGCTTCCGGCTCCTGCTGCTGGGCCTCCCCTTCACCTCGACCCCTGCCCCCAACATGATGTGCTCTCTCCCTCTGGAACTGTAAACCAGAGTAAACTCCTTCCCCTCAGGCTGCTTTTTGTCAGGGTCTTTTATCTCAGCAACAGGAAAGAGCCTAACGCACATCTCAGCCTGCCTCCTCGGCCTCTGCCGAGCTGTGCCTGATGCGAACGGGTGCTCCATCCTCAGTCTCCTCACCACACCCAGGGTAGAGAGACTCCCTCTTGGAGGGCGGCTGTGGCGAGCATATAGTCTGCTCCCTGTCTCCTGGTCCTCGCTTACACATCTTACTGTCCTAACGGTGCCACAGCCAGAATGTGGCCTCGTGCTGGCTTGAGGTCTAATCAGGGCCTGCACATGTGTGGCCCCGATTATTAAGAATCTAATAGAGGTGTGGCTCAAAACCAGATGACGATATTACCACATGTCTTTCTTGGCACTAACCACAGCCCAAATGGCACATTAGGTAGTTTCTCCCTCAAGCTCTCGTTCCTGTATAAATAGGTGGTAAGCAGCATCATTCTTCCAAATGAGAAGACCAAGATTCAGAAGGTCCCATGCTAGCCGGGGCCATGTCATTTTGTAAACTCCATTTTGGTTGAACTTTGGCAATTCTATTAACTACAATAATTTGGTTTCTAGATGTAAATGACCTGTGGCTGTGAATTCTTGATTGCCCTACCCTACAGACCCAAAGTAACGGCCAGCCGGGAATGATGTTTACTGACTACTATCACTGAACATTCTTAATTGACTACTCACTCAATACCCCTAGAAATGGTCAGCCCTGGGCTCCCAAAGTGACCTGTGTACCCTCTATCCCCCTTTCAGACCTTCTGCCCTATAACTACCACTTGAAAGTTGGCATGGGCTCCGATTCTTACGGACGCCCTCTATTAGTTTGATTTTCTGTCACTGAGATAAATCATTGACCAAATCCAACTTGGGGAAGACAGGGTTTGTTTCCTCTTACAGCTTATAGCCCACCAAGGCAGGAACCTGGAGACAGAAACTATGAAGCAGAAACTGATCCCTCGCTGGCTCCCCACGACTTGCTTAGCCTTTCTTACACAGCCCCTGTCCACCTACCCAGGTGCTTTAGGGCCGCCCACATCAATAATTCGTCATGAAAATACTCCGAAGACTTGTCTACGGGCCAGTCTGAGGCAGGCATTTTCTAAGGCGAGGTTCCCTCTTCCCAGATGATGCTCGTCTGTGTCAGGGTGACAACTAGACAGCAGGTCACTCTGCAGGTTCCCCCAAGGAAGGCCTCCAGTGTCTTAAGTCTGCCACCCCCTTGTCTGTCTTTCCTTCTTGCTGACTATCCTCTGCTCAGCTTCAGGACCTTCAGCACCAAGGTCAAGAGCAGAGCCTTGGAGCCCCTGGATTGTCTTTGGCGCCACTCTGGGAGCCTGCTCACTAGGCTTCTGCCTCTGCGCCCCTCTGTAGGGCCCGAGGGTCTGACCTCAGGCTTACCTTCCAAAGCTCTCTCCAAGGTGAAACAGGTAGTTATGTGTTGAGGGTTCAGCGTGCATCTGGCGTGGAGTAAGCATTCAGTAAGCGGCCATCATCAGAGTCCTATATGTGCTTTGTTAGAATACCAGAAACACAGGGAGAAACCCTTTTTAGATCAGTAACTAAACCAAGACAGTATTAGTCTGACTCAGGGCAAGGCTGATGGTTAGCAGATGGTTTGTTTTTTAAGGGCCTGACAGGTGTCTAATGAGTCAAAATTCTAATGGACTAGCAGTGATGAGCAGCAATGCTATGCTAAGTGGAGGAGGCAGCCGGAGTATGGTGCCTGCCTCCAGATCCAGGAATGAGGCTGTCACATCATACAGGGAGCAGAAGCAAGCTGGGTACCTCTAAAATGCTGCTGTCTGGGGTACTGTTGACAGACTTTCCGGAGGACCCACCACCACCAGGTGTGGAGGCACATGCCAATCCCAGTGTTTGGGAGGTGGCGGCCGAAGGATGAAGAGTTCAACTTCATCCTTAGCTCATAGTAAGTCTGAGGCTAGCCTAGGCTACATGAGACCTGGTCTCAAACAACAACAGAAGTGTTTCCTTTGGTAACGGTAAGACCTAACAACTATGGGATCTTTTTCGTGCAACTTTACCCCAAGTTAGCAAATCTCTGAAAGCAGAAGTTGAGAGAAGCCTGGCTACTGGAAGTGTGAGGGCCAAATTCCTCACCAAAGAATTCCCACTTCCCCCATCCAGGCTCCTCACAGAGAGTCGTGGTTTACCCCAATTTGGGAGAGAGTAGCATGTTGAAGTAAAAAACTTTGAACAGATCTGAAATAGTGAAGTTAAACCACGAAGTGAAGGATCCTTCTGTGGATTCTGGGGTGTATGGGGAGAAGCCTGTGAGACTTGCAATGAGCTGACAACTTCCACATCCCTAGAGATGAGGTAAACCTTACCCAGGACTTCAAATGCAGCTAAATAAAGAGCCAGGGAAGCATGGAGAACAGTGTGGAGCCTATGTATGCCAGAATGTGGTTCTAGAACATGTATAATGTAAGTTCAGCTTGAGTGCAATGCTGGATTTGGGAAACAGACTGTATGTGTATGGACAAACACATGGAGACCAAAGGACAAATTCAGATGTCCTTCCTTGGTGCCATCCACCCTGATTTTTGAGAGAGGGTCTCAACAGACTGGGCAGCAAGCCCCAGGGACCTACCTGTCTCCATGTCTCATAGCTGAACCACAAGCATGTGCCACCGGGCCTGGCATCTTTTAAAGATTTATTTTTAATTTTTCATTATGCGTATGTATAAGGATGGGGGTAAGGGTGTAAACATGTGACTTCTGATGATCAAAGGGGCTCGAGACATTAGATCCCCTGGAGCCAGAGTTCCAGGCAGTTGGGAATGGCCCAATGTGGGTACTATGAACTGAACTAGGGCCCTTAACCTCTGGGCCATCTTTCCAGCCACCAGGTAAGGGTTTATTTATTTGTCTTTTAAACTTAGTTCTGGGGGTTGAACTGGGAGTCTTCACACTTGATCAGCAAGCACTTTGCGGACTGAGTTATGCACACACACACACACACACACACACACACACACACACCAGCTCCAGGCAGGCCTGGGTTTTTTAATAACAGTCTGATGGCTCAGGGAACCTTACAGAGTGGCTAAGAGGTCCAGTCCTCCTAAGGCCAGTGTGGCTGTCTCTGTTGGTGAAGTTTCTCATTGCTTATGATCTGTTGTGGGACACCCCCCACCCCCAGAGTTTGGGGGGAATATAGCAAACCAGTCCCTGGGATCTCTAACATGAGAAAATCGCCTCCTGCCGAGAGTAATCACCAGTTTCCAGGAGGAATTTTGCCTTGCGTGCTTGCTTGCTTCTTAATCACCCTCTAAATATGCATTTTCACGTTATCCCCTAACGGCACCCAGAGAATCATTAGAATCTGCTGGGACCCTAATCCACGGTTCTGCAGATCTCTAAGTATGTAATTTCCCTCCATGACGCAGGTTTCTGAAAGTCCACAAATAACCATTTGCATGATAAAGTCGCAGCCCCAGAGTCAATTACAGCAAAGGCTGGAAAGAATCTATTTCCTTTTCGAAATTAAATTGTGAAGTTAGTAGTCACCCCACTCCATCCGCCCCTTTGCCTGAGTGGGAGGTGGAAACTGAAGCGAGCTCCTCCCCTCAGGCCTTGATGGACAGGATGCTGGCTTGTGACTCTGGGCCACCTGGGTGGTGGCTTGGAGAGAGCCCTTCTCAGTGGAGTCAGTTGCAGGACTTCATGTGACACAGGGATGGCTGTCTTCTTCCATCTTGAGGTCACATGTCCTGAAAAGGATTGATGGATCCAGCTGTGACCACTCCTTCCCACAAGGGTCCTCTGTACAGGTGGCCCTGTAAGGAGGTGTGAAGGGGCTGAGGTCCAATCAGTTGGGACAGCAGAGGCGCGGCCTCGCATACACACACACACACACACACACACACACACACACACACTCCACATCTGCTCACCCAGTCCAGACCCATAATTCTCTCTGGATGGCTCCTCCGACCTTTGCTATCTTTGGCTCCCGTTTTCCATGGGAAGGTGGCTCTGGATTCAAGGGAATTCCAACAGAGGACTTTTCCTAGCACCTGCTTCCACTCCCAGGATGACTGGTGGTTCCCCATGGTTAATGTTGGCAGGAGACAGGTTTAGCACATGTCACGATATCCCAAGTCTGGGCTGAGCAATTGCTGCGGAACCTGTCCGGTGAGCACTTCAACTCACAGTGAGAGGGCTAGAGTCCAGGCAACTCACCTTTCCCAAGGTCACACAGCTACCAAGTGACTGAATCCCACCCTATCTCAGAACCCCTCCTTTGCTCTGGAAGTCATGGGACCTCTCTCCCACATGGCAGTTGGTAGAAAGCAGGGCTCGGCTGCAAACTGAGGGTCAAGATCCAAAACCACCACCCTGACCAACTTTATTTCTGGGGTTTCTGGCGTGTGTGGGTCTCCTGTGTAGAACAAGAGCAAATCCAACTTCCTATTTCCCCTCTGCCCGCTCTGCTCCCTCTGCCCAGTGCCATGCCCTCCAGCAGGCGCAAAAGAAAACACAGAGTGTGCCTCGGCCTGGAGAGGAGCCCTGTGCAGCCCTAAATCCACTCCAATTGTATTTTCTCTCCATCCCTTGAAGAATCGAAACTGCTGAGTGCCTGCTATTTTCCCTGAAACTGTGTAGCAAAAATCTTCTCCTGGGCTCTGACCCTGGGAGTCTGCTTTCTGCCCAAAGCACATTTTTACAGCCAAGTTATTTCTGATTCTTTAAAAGCAAAAGCAGAACCAAAAAAAAAAAAAAAAAAAAAAAGAGAGAGTCTGGAAGGAACGGACTCTGTTGCAATATAATGTCTCAGCAAAAACCCCAGGCGGCTGGGCCTGTACTTGGCTCCTGTCCTGACTGAGGGGAGTCTGGGGGACATCTGGGTCGGGCCACACACACTCAAGGATGCAGGCAGGAAGCCTCTGGCACTCTGATGTATCCAGGGACCTGATGGGGAAGGGTAAAGATGATTTGATGGTAAAAGGAGAGATGTAGCCAGGTCCAGAGAGAGACAACTTATAGCCTGGCTTTGAACTTGGGCAGGGCCCTGATTCTAAATGAACTGCTTTCTGGGGCACCATACACATGCCTTGACTAGTGATTTGAATTTAAATCCATAATGTGCATGTGCATGCCTGGAGAGCCTGAAGTGGTTGAGGCTGCGCATGTTTATTTTTTGCTGGTGTGTGTGACCAGGGTGGCCACACTGTCACTCTTACTTGCCTGTAGATCTCTAGGGTTAGCCACACTTTCTGGGATGCATGGAGCAGGCACTCAATGACTTCTGGAGAATGTCTGCGTACTTGTGTGGAGTCACTATTGAGGTGCTGCATGCGGGCAGGGGTGTGAGGATGTGTCTATGTGACTCTGTAGCCGATGCACTGAATGTGAGCTCCATGGAGCACAGGCCTAGGTTGACTTCATTCTGTCCTATCCTAGGGCCAATTCTAGTGAGTATGCTGATGCATGTGTACCTGAACGTCTCAGAGCAGGGTAAGGGTGATCAGTGCCTAAGTATTTCATTGTGTCTAAGATGGCAAGTGTGGAAGTGTCTGTACTTGGGAGCAAGTGTGCATGCTTGTTTGTGTGACATGGGGTGAGATGATAACCTCAAGGTAGATGATGGAAGCAGACGCATGGCGAAGGAATTATCTAGAAAGACCTTCATGTGTATGTCAAGGTCCTCAGCCACGCCTCTGGCTTCTCTGCCAATGGCCCTTGTACATGTAGATTTGGGTCTTGCAATCTTCTTCAGCCGTGGATGCACTTGAGAATCCACTGTTAAGGAGACTAGATGCACAGGGACACCTTTTACTTCTCTCTGTGTGACAAACCCTCTCTTCTCCATCTCCCACGCACATGTCAATGATACTTACTCTCCCGGGTCTCTCCCTGGCTGCCTCTAGGGCTCTCCGGAGGGCACAGGTCTGCATGCACACTGTTGTTGACTCATGGAATCATTGCCCCCTCCTTGCCTCAACTACAGTCCCCACGTGTCCTCCTCCAGTGCTCTGGTCCCCTCAGCACCCCACAAGGAATCCTTCCTTCCCCAAGGTCAGTTTCATCTCAAGGCTATCCACACAGTGAGGGTGATAAATGGCTGTGGTAGCCTGAGACTGGGGAGGTGGCATTTCTGTGGCTTTTTAACAGTCCCCTGTGTGGCAGGATCTTGTGTTTTGTCATGATCCTTGCTTCCTGGGGAACACAAGGCCATTTGCAAAGGCCAGGCATCAATTTGGGGGTAGACAGTGCAGTGTTCTGGAAAAATCTGGGGCATTGTCGATGCAGAGCCTCCTCCACGTAGAAGTAGAAACTGAGGCATGCTGGGTACCCAGTTCCTCTTCTCGTGTACCCTGACCTGGTGTGGTGACACTTTCGTTTCTTCTGCAGACATGATGTCGCTGTGTATTCGGTATAACATGAGTGACTTATTTACTAGACTCCCGTGGTGATGGGAGATGGAGAAAAGAGAGCTCAGTCTGCTGTCTGATGAGCAAGTCCAGTGCCCTGAACTTCACATTTGAGGAACATTAGTGAACCAAGGTCACCCTGCATATGAGGGACAAAGCCAGGAATGGGGTTTGAGCCTACCTTGCACCCAACACGGACTCCTCCGAACCCCTTCTCCCCTGTGCTCTGCTCCCTCTGGATCCCTGACTAGTTTGGGTTGTAAACATGTGACCAGCCACAGTGCCAGCCGGCAGCCTGTCCCCAGCAGGTCCACTTCACTTTCTGGTCACTTCCCAGAACCATGGTCTGTCTCAAAGCAGGCTGGGCTCCAGTGAATGGCATCCTTATGTGGCTGAGTGACTCTCCCAGCCACATGGTCTGTCTTTGGGGAACTGGAGGCAGACACTCACTGAAGCCTGGGACATAACCATGACAGAGCTCTCGTGCCGAGTGTGATGAGGCAAACTGGGGCTGGACTAGACACCAGGCGGGCTGCTTCTGTACGGGCTCAGTCTAGTTAAGGGAAGAAGCGACTGTCAGGCAAAGGTCTTGAGCAAGAGACACCGAGAAAGGGAGGGTCAAGTGGACAGAAAGCAGCTCAGGGACCCCAGGGCCACTAGAGAGAACAGGGAGCTTTTGTGGACACCCTCAGGTCCCACTCACAGTCAAGAAAAGGCAGGACATGGCTCTGCGTGGGGCGCGGAGTCAATATAGCAAGTTATGCCCACAAGGAGAATGCGAAGGCAGAGGCCTGGGTTCGAAGCCTGCCCGGCACCCTGCATGTCTTCTGTGCACAGTGGGCCTGGCCTTACTTGTAGGAATAGCCTTGTCCCCTTGGGAAGGGTGGGTAAGCAATACCCCCATGTCACTCCTTCACTGAAGTCGAGGGCTCAGGGCAGGGCCAACCACAGGTGTGTACCAGGCAGAGAGCCGAAACTCGGAAAGCCAGATGGACTGGCAGTGTCAGGGAACATGCTCGCAGACATATTTCCATCCCAAACCCTCAGCCACGGTTCAGGTCCCAATGTCCAGGACTCTAGTATGGTCACCTGCCATGAGTGCTGTCTCCCTGGAATGTCAGCCCCTACAAGGCTGGCTTTACATTTGTGGACACCCTTGTTGTGACTCGACGCCATCAAATATTGGCATTCGCTTGTGGCTGCCCAGGCACAATTAGATCGGAAGTGTGCTCGCCCAGGGTAGCAGGTCTGCAAGGGTCTTTGAAGGAGTGCTTGTGATACGGAGCAGCGGGACGCTTGTGCCCTTCCGTGCTCTGCAGGGGAGCTTCCTCTGCTAGTGACAGAGGCCCTGCACTGTCCCCCCGGACTCTGCTCTCCCCAATTTCTGCAAAAGAAGGCTCAGTAGCAAACACTCACCCCGGACATGGATCAGTTGGACCTCTGCGAACCCCAGACCGGCTCATACCGAGGCCCACCTGCCTCAGTAAGTGGTTCTAAAGAAAATCAATTCTTTTTCATTCTGAGTGAAACAAACGGCTCCGAGAAACCTCTATTTAAAAACCACACACATAGCCGGATCCGTCTAGGGCTGAAGGGCCGTGCATACTGATCCCATTTAACCTGGCAGCTTCCATGTGCTTCCTGTTCAGTTTTCAGAAGAGGTGGAGCATGGGGCTGGGCAGGAAGGAGGGGACCCTTGGCTTGCAGCTTCGCCCAACTTCAGGGCCCAGGTGATGTCCTGTCTCCCAAGTGGGAGATTCTGCCCAGTGATTTCCACAGCCTAAATCTCCCCGCTTTTCCTCTCTTGAAATGAGAGGAGTGTGTTATCCTGGAGGTGACCATATACCACAAGGTCCAGAGTAGAAAACAGAGAAGTTGTGCTGCTTTTCAAGGCCACACAGCAAACAGTCACAGAGGAACTGAGCCAGGCCTTGAGACTTATATGCTGTTCTTTCTGAGGTACTGAGGAGAGGGGACCAGGTCCCTTGCATGAGGTGGTGGCCTTGATTGGGCCAATAGACATTTCTTTCCCACACCTTGGAGGCATACATTAAGATGGGCACAGAACACAAAGTTAGGGTTAGGCTTGGCCCCTGGGGTCCCAGGAGGGAGGGGCAGGGGATGGAGGATGAGGCCCTGGAACATGTGAGCATGGATCTTGGAAATAGGAGGTACCTCATTGCCTTCCCTTCCTCTAGATCCTGCCATGGCTCCAAGTCTCCTCCGAGGAAAACCCAATGTTCTCTCTGAAGCCTTGCATGGCCACGGCTACCCCAGTAGCCCCCTGACCCTGCTCCTCATGCTGCCACAGCTGTCTGGGCATGCCATGCACCCTATTTTACAGCTGAGGCCTACGGATGAAGAGAAGTCAGCTAGGGATGCTGCATTTGGGCAGGGAAGAGCGGAGTCCAGGAAGGCAAGAATCTCCACAGCCTAGGCCATGGGTGGCACAGGGCAGCCAACACTGTTTCTAGAGCAAGTGGTGGCACTGGGATCCTCTGATGCCCTAGCCTTGGCAGGATGGAGCCTATGATATGGGCACTCCCAGGTCTGCACATCAGGCTGTCCTCACAGCTCTGGCCGGTGGTAGCCACGGAAGAGGGCAGGGCACTGGTGGCCCAGGGCCGTTTGCAGGACTAGGAACGAGTGAACGCAATGATTTTCCCTGGACGGTCTTGACAATGATCTGAAAATAGGGACTCTTCTACCAAAAAGCCGAAGGTGCCCGTGGGGTCTGCTGGGCTTGTGTTATGTGACTGACCCCAAGACCAGGGCTTCAACCAGCTCCCCTTTCTCTGTGAGGGTCCACTGCCTGCTTCTTCTCCATCCCTGCATGTGGCTGGTGCCCTACGGCATGGACAGGCCATAAATAATAGTAATAATGAGAGAGTCTGTTCCGAGCGCAATGATTTTATGAAATTACATTTTTGAAAAGGTTAATTCTCCCATCTCCCCACTTGTACTCCAATCTGGGGAGGCAACTGTGAATTAATTGAACCCATTTCCTTCCTGGTCTCTGAGAAAGCCTGACAAGATGTTTGCTTCCCTGGGGCCTGATGTCCCGAGCTGGCTGGAAGCAGCAGTTTCTGGCCCCCTTTCCTGGAGCCCAGTGAGGACCAGGGCTGACACACAGGGCTCAGGACAGGGGCAAGAGATCCCGGCAGAGGGAAGGCCAGGCAGGAAGGCAGAAAGAGGCTGTGTGAAGTGTACTTGGGGCACAGTGGGTGGAGAGCATCCGGGATGAAGGGCGCAAGTAGAGAGCCAGGGGATGGGGCCACCTACGCATGGCCTGGAGTGTGGAGGCAGTGAGTCACCAAGGGAAAGTGTATGGAGGCAGATGGACAGACAGACAGGATGGAACAGCTTTGTAGGCCCTCTTGCTGGTCTTCACAGTTTGTCCCGGGGAGATAGCCCAGTTGGTAAAGGGCTTCGCAGCAGGAGGACCGGCCTGGGACCCTCTGAGCTGAGTTCTGAACCCTGGCACCAGCCAGATGTTCAGCTGAGTTCTGAACCCTGGCACCAGCTCTGCACATCGAACTTTTAAAAGTTAGGATCAGGACGGAGACTGCAGAGGAGTGAGGGGTTCTGACCACTCTCAAGGACCGTGGGGCTATGGGAGAGTGGGCCTTGGAAGAGAAATGGAGAGACACCTCCCGGGGGAAGAGCTGAGAAATAAAGAAGGAAAGAGTCAGGGCATGCAAACATTCTGCCCTGAGTGGATGAGACACCTGCTGTCACAACCACTCAGGGGCTAGGAGACCTCCCAGTGCAGGACCTGAGAGGGACATTCATGGCAGTGCAGGTAGACTTGGGGTGCTCCTCTGGCTTGTTCCTAACGTGTCTTCACACATCCCAAGGATATCCTCTGACCACGGCTTTTCCCTACCCTACTCTCAGGTCAGCTGATGAGAACTTTTAGCCTCGAGTTTTTCATTCTCTCACTCATGGAACCTTGTTACCTTCCCCAAAGAGGGGACCAGCTCTTGTCTTAGCAACCTGACTCCCTCTTCTGTCATTGGCTGACTTACGACATTATCACATAGAAGATATTCCATTCCTTGCTGGCCACACTCACTTCTTTCCTTCCTCTTCCTCATAACCCCTTATGGCTTGTACCATCTCCAAAGGAAGTCCTGGAGTGCTTGAGACACGTCTTTGCTTTTATTTTTATTTATTTTTCATGCATGTGGTATATGTATTTGTATGTGTGTGCATGTACCTGTAGAGACCTGAGGTCCAGTGCCTGGGTAGTGAGTTCTGGGGATCTACCTGCCTCTGCCTCCCCAGTGATGGAACTCAGGTACCTGGAATTGTATGTGGCTGCTGGGGATCTGAGCTTGAATTCTCATGTTGCCTCTGCAAGCACTTCACCAACTTATTCACTTTCCCAGCCCAAGACATGTTATGAAATATACCCTGTCATCCTGCCCACACCAGGCCTCATCTCCTGCCACACCAGGCCTCATCTCCTGCCACACCAGGCCTCATCTCTCCCTCTTCTGCCCGCTTCCCTGTGGGACTCAACTGCATTTCCCCACTGGCTTAACTTCCCATCTCAACCCCAGTAATCTGTCTCTGTTTGCACAACTC
Source organism: Peromyscus attwateri (assembly GCA_902168425.1). Lineage (NCBI taxonomy): Eukaryota > Metazoa > Chordata > Mammalia > Rodentia > Cricetidae > Peromyscus > Peromyscus attwateri. The sequence goes on along the minus strand of CABHPP010115139.1, from coordinate 3,351 downwards.
CCTCCTCCATAAACCTGCAACGTACCCACAGGTCATGGCTGGGGGTTAGTCTGCACCAAGGGAACAATCGAGAAGCTCATTTGGTCCTCTGCCCATCTCCAGTCTACAAAGATCCCAGTGAGCCATCCTGTCCTGTCCTAGAGTTACTCTGCAGCCTGCAGGGACCTGCCACAGGGCCCTGTCACCTGCGGAGTTCCTCTGTGCTCAGGGATTCCCCCAGACCTTAGACACATGAGTTCATGTAAAGTCAGGGGGTTACACTCAAGGTCCATGGGCTCTGCTTGACCCCTGGGAAGTGGAAGCAATCCACCTGCATCAGTGTGACAGCACCTCTTGCTCTTGTTCCTGTTCTTAGAGCGACCCTCCGACAATGACTGACTGGGACGCCCATCCGGGTCCCTCTGCCCACACAGAGGGGACAGATGGGTGGACATTGCTGTTTCTTGTGCTGTGCCTCATGCTACAGAGTCTCCCCGAGTTCCCCAGAGCCTCTGGCTGCCCACCACAGTAGTAAACACTTCTGTTTCATGTGTTTTCTTTCTCATTTCTCTCTGCCCAGCAGTTTCAGGGATTGCCTTCCAAGTGTGTACTGTTGAACCCTTGTCTTGGGCTGTCCTGGGGCCACTTACCCTGAACCCCTGGCCTGGTGGCCTGTGATAGCCAAGTGCCCTTGCAGCCCCGCTCCCTGGGTTCATCCCGAGTCCTCTCAGGAGCTTCAGGTCTAGCTCCCAGCTAAGGCCCACACCAGTTCTCCAGCTCTGTGCAGCAGCCTGGCCTAGTCCAACACCTCGAGGTCTTGGGCCAGAGGCTTCTCCTGTCAGGAGCCCGCTGTCAATGTGACAGGACTGTTTCTTGTGGCCGGCAGTATCTTGCCCTGATTCATCTCCTTCTAGGGGAACGGGCCAGCTGCAGACAGCAAACATATTGAGTAAACTCACGGAGAACTGACGGCTCAGCTCAGCATTTTAATGGCGACATTAAGCGTCCTCTCACCATGATGAACACGCTGAACGGCAGAAGGGATTACGGTTTCCAGGCTGGCCACGCTGTCACCAGGAAAAATTAATCTTGAGATTTAATCAAAGCCAAAACTGCACATTGTGGGAGGGAAGGGGCCCTTTCCCTCTGTGATGTCCAGGAGAGGTCCCACCTTGGGAGTGACTTCATGGTGTCATCTTGTCTGAGTGCACGCAGGCCTTCTGGGGCAGATAGTTGATGCATTTTTGCACACTGCAACTTGTCTGGGTGCTACTCCTCACATGACAGAAGAGGTGTTGTTTGGAGTCCGAGGAGAACGGATGCAAAGTTCTTACTTCTGTTGGTGTCTTCCATGAGTCATCCCCTAACACCCTCAGGTCCTCTTCTGAGGGTGTTTCCAGTAGCCAGCACTCCATGCTGGCTCTGACTGGTTCCCTGGAGTTCTCTCATGGCTCCCAACCTCCACCAGCTTCTGTCCCATCAGATTGAGGGGTGAGTGTGCAGGGAGGGGCCTACTCCAGCGACTCTCACCTAGGCACACCTTGTAAATGAGACAAAGTTCTATTCTGGAGGGGACCTGGTGCTGTATTTTGTAGCTTGAAGCTTGTGAACTTTGTCTGGATCCAGAGGAAGAGCGTCCAAAAGGTTTTAGGGCAGAGTGGAGTCCGTGACCGAGTCCTTCCAAGTCTGCTCCTGGGAGAGTGTCTCAGGGCAGTGAGGCCTATACAGACTGCTCTGGAGAGCACGGATGGGCCACCCCTAGGGGCCTCCAGGCCTCCAGAGTGAGTAGCTTCACTGGCCATTTGTGTGTGTGTGTGTGTGTGTGCGCGTGCGCGCGCACTGAAGTGTTCCGGTGCTGGCCTGCACATGCAGAGGCTGCAGGACTCCCTGCATGTGATGGGGCCATTTACTGTGTGACACTCTATCAGAGGAGGCTTGCTGGATCAGCTCCTCTGAGCGTCCCACAGCTGGCAGATACTATGCAGAGCTCTCTAGCCCCAGCCCCACTGTGTCTGAGGAGGGGACAGGAAAGGAGGGAAGCAGCTGTGTGACGAGATGCCTGGCATGTGCTGGGTAGTGACGAGGCCCAGAGGTAGAAGCAGAGTCCCCTCCCTTCTCTTCCCTCAAGGTCTCAGTGAGGCTTGGAGACAGGCTCTGCCCTTGGACCCCACATGCACCCAGGAACATCAGGATCCCACACTGCGTCCTTGAGCCCAAGTTGAAGGTCACCCCGGAGTCATTCCACCCCAAGCCTGACAGCATGCCTGGCTCAAAGAGAACGGCTGCCTCTGTCCGCTTTGTTGTTGTTGTTGCTGTTGTTGTTGTTTTGTTTTTTTGAGACACGCTTTCTCCGTGTAGCCCTGGATGGCCTGCAGCTTTCTTTGTAACCCAGGCTGGCCTCAGAAATCCACCCGCCTCTGCCTTCTGAGTGCTGGGATTAAAGGTGTGCGCTCTGTCCACTCTTGATGCCAGGAACACAGGCCTCCAACAGGCAAAAAGAAGGAGTTCTACATCCACAGGGGTTTCTTGCCTACTTCTGCCTGCTCTGGAGGGCAGGGGCTGGCTAGACCATTGTCACTTCTTAGCAAAGGGTGTCGTGAACACCCCTACACACACACACACACACACACACACACACACACACACACACACACACACTGTATAGGCCACAGTTTCAAATCAGGATGGAGGGTTTCAAGAGGGCAGATGGTGGCCCTGATGGGGACAGAGGGTGCTGAGACCAGAGATAAAGCCTACTGAAGCCGCCCTCTTCCAAGGAGGTCTCTGGCCCTCCCAAAGAGCTGAAGCTCTTCATTCACCACACCCTACCTGCCGCCACTCCCCACTGCTCTGCTATAGGCCTGCGGAAGCAGTACCTCCTCTCATTGGCCCCATCCACATCCCCAGCAGGAACTGGGAAGCCTCCTCTGATAGAGCGTCACACAGTAAATGGCCCCATCACCAGTAGGGCTCTGTGTCCTCATCAAGAAGAGTCTCCATCGAAGGTCAAAGGTGGAGAACAAACCGCTCCTCCCTCCGCCCACCCTCCCCCTTGAGAAGCCCTGTGACCCCAGGAAGTGGATAGGTTCTAGAATAGAGGCAGTAGGGACATCAGTTCTGTCTGCTGCTCCAGGGATCAAGTTATGAAAGAAAGAGAGAGGAGACACTGACCTGACCAAGGTCAGCTGGGCCCGGAGGAGGGAAAGCTTTCACAGGAGGTGAAGGGGTCTGGAAGCAGGAAAGGCTGGCAGGTGGCCTGAATCTGCAGATCACATGCCAGTGACTAAGTTCCATTCTGAGGTGCAGTGAGTAAGTTCCATTCTGAGGACTGAAGCAGCGTGCCCAGGGTCGGGCTCAGAAACAGCATGTCCA
>CABHPP010115138.1:0-48921 GCA_902168425.1 Peromyscus attwateri | reverse complement strand
ATGGAGTTGAAAAGCATCCAGATTCCAAGGTCCGGCAACTTTCTGACACCATTTCAAACACCAATAAAATATTCTCTGGAGAAGCTTCCTGGCATCAGCATGCCTGTGTTTTCTTGTCTGTATATTACAGAATCATGGGCACCTGAAGTGGTACTGACATCCAGATCTCACTCATTGAGCACCACATGCTCTCTGCTGCTTCTGCTTTTTCTTCACCCCTAAGTATTAAGCCTTCTTGTAGCTTATGTACTTCTGTGCTCCCCCCTCCAATCTCCCATCTAAAAATGCATGTTGAACTTTTGTAGGGAAATATCTAGCCTATCATTTTAATTGCCTCTGGTTTTACAAACAGAAATACAGTGAGCATATTTAGAAGCCCACTTGGAGCATTTATGAAAATGTGTTATTCTAAGCTCTCTCTCTCTCTCTCTCTCTCTCTCTCTCTGTGTATGTGTGTGTGTGTGTGTGTGTGTGTGTGTGTATGTGTGTGTGTATGTGTGTGTGTATGTGTGTGTGTGTCTTTCACATTGCATAGAAAAAGGCCTGCTGTCCACTCAGTGTCTATGTGCCAAAAGTTCATGCATCTTACTTCTTTTTTTTTTTTTTTGTTAAAGACTTGAGGTCATCTAGTATAGGATATAGCAGGAACAGGAACAATTCAAAGATAGTGTATCAAACCTCTCTTCCATTCCCTCTGATCCTTGCTCCTCTGTTGCTTTTCTTAGACACTTGTTTCACAGATGCAATTTAAATTTTTTTGATAAAACATTTTTAAAGGCAGTAGTTCAGCAGAATGCAAGTTCAGCACAGAATCCAGGAAATTCTTGGCATCTCTTGCTGTGTCCTGAGAGGTGAGTGTCTTAGATTTTCTTACCTGACCCTCTAAAGAATCGTAACATGAACTTGTCCAGAAGGATGCACCCAGCCCATTGTGATGCTCAACACTAGCTTGCTTCTCTTACTTGCTCAGTGGATGAAATATCTGTTCAACGCAGTCCTGGAGGTGATGGCTTGATCATCTGGCTGTGGGGTAGTAAGAGTAGCTTTGCCAAGGGGAATGTGGGATATTCCACGTGGGCCCCTCCAAAGGTTCCACACAGAGGACCCTGTGGACCTTCTGTGGTTCAGTCACAGACCTCTCACCTGGATATGGAAGGCATGATCCCAATACCCAATGCAAAGGTCCAAACCTGGAGGGTCTGGACCCTGGTACTTCACTTCAGAAGCAAGTGGGACCTCCCTCATAGTTTATCTCCTCTGAATTCTCACATATTTTCTTTCTATGTAAAGTCGGTAACTTTGTGACTCATTGGTTTCCTTAATACGATGCTAGGACAGTTAGCTTATGATGTTCAAAGAGCTCAGTGTGACACAACAAATTTAAAGTTCCGCACATTTCAGTTCTACAGAAGTCAAATAGTTACACCACAAGTCCGTCCAATCAGAGCAATATCAAATCAGTTCCCATGAGAATGGAATAAATCTTAATAGTCACCATTTTTTCTAAACAGAGGAACTGAAATAGGGTCATGAGCTCATCTTCTCTCTAGAATCTTCTGAGTCAGGGCCTGAGCCATTTCCCTGGCATAGCTCTGGGACAGTCACTGCTGGGGTTGACATCCCAGGGACGGGGGTGTGCAGATCCCCGGGGCAGCATGAAGAGGACAGTCACCGTGGAACAGGGCCAGCTGCTTCCACTCTCAGTGAAGCTGTATGAGACAATTGTTCATCAAGTTTATGCAATAGGAAGCGTGGGAGTTGAAAAGCATAATATTTACTTGGATTAGATACTGCACATTTTCAATTTGCCCTCAGAAAAATTACATTGGAACGAGAAGAGTTGGAATGATTCCTTTAATAGATCCAACGGATAACAACTTTTTTTTAAGCCAAAGAGTACAAAAAGGACATTCTTCTGCTTTATTTATTTTTAATTGAAGACGCTATGTAAGCATTTGCCAAACTATTCAAGTGAGAGCCGTAATTAGGCCCTGCGAGTGGAGAGAGAAGCAGTAAGTGCCAGCAACCACGCATCTATTTATGGATATTACTCCACATAATGAAAGCAAAGCAGTTGTAGCTATGTATTAAATTTAGAGTTTCATTCCCAATACTGTTCCCCATGTGTGAAACAGTTGGCAGGAAGTATCAACATGAGGCCAAGTCCATGATGGTTGGACGGTTAAAAAACTAATGCAAATAATTAAGGATTAAATAAATAAAGGGACTGGATATGAGCAGAAAAAATAGCACGGGCTACACGGCTTTAGAGAACAAAGTGACACAGCTCTGTCCTGAATTATCTTCTTTATTGCTTTCAAAAATGTTAACCACATAATTGTCAGATAGCTGCTTTGCACAACAAGCCAGATTTCCCACTTAGTATGTACCCTGTAAAAATAGATGGATTGGGAAATAATATGTTAAGCAGAGCCCGAAGATTAATGCGTTAAAAATAAATATCACTTTGCTAAGTTAAATCCAGTTGTTAAGACACACTCCTCTTCACATAGCTGTGGGGTGGATGCGTGCATCCTTGGAGTCCTGAGGGATACTCAGTGTGTCCACTCAGATTTCTTGGTTGGATGTTGGTTATTGAACTGTTTTCATGGCAGCCTGTGGATCGGTTCATTCATTCACAAGAAAGTTAGCCCAAGACAAAAATTTTACCATCTCAAGAAAGCAGCAACATTGTGTAGGGATAGTCTATACCAAGTTCCCTACTTCTTCCTGTAGGGGCCGATTTTCCACAAGTTAAGGGTACAATGACCATTTAGAATATGTGGAAGTGTGTACAAAAGTCACTGCAGAAATTTTTATTTTTCCTTCATGGTGACACCTTGTCAAATCATTGAGATGGCCTAAGGTGTCCATCATAAGTATATACATAACCTGATGTGAAATTTAGGAGGGAAGAAAAGGGACTCCACACAAATTGGATAACATGCCTGAGGCATCAAAATTGGGCATTGTCCACATGGGCTAGAGAGGCAAACTCAGAGTAGCCTGGGCTACAGAGGCAAACTCAGAGTAGCCTGGGCTACAGAGGCAAACTCAGAGTAGCCTGTACTTAGAACGCTACTTGTGTTCTCACATGGCCCCAACTCTTGAACGATTCTTTCAAAAACTAAAATTAATTTAATAAGTGGCCTTTCCTGCTAGTCAGCTATAACACTGTGAGTGTCTTTCTATCACTACCCTTGCCAACATGTCCCATAGAAACCTCTAGTCTCTCCTCTCGGGATTTTGGTTCCCTTTTCCCCAAATTCATGACTGAGTGCTATAAAGAGATTCCATGCTGTCTGAGGTGCAGACTATCTCAGGCTGTCACAGTTAGAGCCTCTTGACACTTTGAGCCCAGTGATCCCAAGACACTAGCCTGCTTAGCTCCAACAGCTTTCTTCTCCTGAAGGGAGAGCCCATGCGATGTAGTAGCGTTCTTTTCCACACCCTTTCCCCTCTGTCACGAGACTACGGGCCTCTTCACCCACCCTGTATATCACTTATCTCAATTCCTTATCATTTTTCTGTGGAATACTGGGAATCAGATCCTCAACCTTGTGCTTACAGGCTATGAACTTTACCACTGAGCTCCATGTCACACAATGGCTACTGGCTTGACATTGATATTTCTTCGTGGACTACTTTTCTTCAGACCCCCACCCAGGCCTTTTGTGCTAGAGCCCCAGTGTCCCATGTGATCCTTAGACACTCTCTGCATACATCTCAGTTCTTGGAAAGGTTATCCAGCACAGGCTTGGTATGCTTTAGTCATACACGGATGGATCATTGTGATTGAAAAAGAACACAGTGGGTAGCAGTGGAAGCATGGGCGAAATGAGGTTGGCAGCATGTGTGGACTGGAGTTGAATATGACAGTAGAGTATGGCATGGTCCAGGTCAAAGACTAGGGCAGTGGTGGTTTGTAGAGGGGGCAGAAATCTGTAGAGCACAAGTGTGTCCTAACCACAATGACACAGGGTAGGAGATGAAGTCCCTGAGACTAACTGCCCTGTCTGAGCAGGCATCTACTGCAGGGTCAGGCCCTGTAGCTGTAGATACTCTTCAATTGCTCATGATATAGCCTGCTCATTCAGGGAGGGGACTATCCCAAGACACATTCTTTTAAGAGAATTAGTAACTATCCAGGCAGTGTGGCCCCCTCAAACGGCTTTCACAGATTCCTGTAGCTTTTCCATCTTTTAAGCAAATGAATGGCACCCATTTGTAGCACAGATCTGTGTCCACACATGCTGTGCTGGGACGCAGGCTTTCAACTGTCTGTTTGCTATTTGCTTTGCTGTGTTTTTCTTGTCAGTTTCTTTGACAAGATTCAGCTTGGGGAAGAGGAAGTGACTAACCCGCTGCTCCTGAGAAAACATAAAAGGAGCCTGGATTCCAGTACTCCTCAGTGTGTGCTGTTCATCTTTAAAAGATTCTTGGCAGCAAATGTTTGCACAAAGGCCGATAGTTAAATAGAGGGGATTACAATACTCTTATTATTGCACAAGCTCTAAAAAGAAAGAAAGAAATGTACTGAACAGTGTGTCAGTTGAAAGGTTGAAATCCTTCTTGCAAAATATAAAGACAAATAAATTATTCACATAAAAAAACTTTTTGGTCAGCCTTGACAATGGTTAGCATGTGAAAGTAATATGACAAATTAAAGGCTTGGCTGGTTCTGTTGTCCTGTATAGTTAATATATCACTATTTACAGGAAGATGTCTCCAAATCTGGCAGTGTTTTACAGAATAGTTTTGTGAACACCGATATACATGAATCGTTCAGGCAAGGACGCTGTTGCTGTTTGAAGATGTTGTTGGAGCTGGCCAGTGGCCTCTGTGGTAGACTCTGAATGGGAAGCTTCCTGAAGAGGCAGGTGAGAGAATACTTAAGGATTCCATGTACACAGGGAGGTCCAGCACCCTTTGGGTTTAGTCTGGAGTCTTTTCCTGGATTGTATTTCCAAGTTTGTGTTTTTGTTTGCTCTTAAAGAGTGAGATGACCAGACATGGTGGCTCATGCTTGTAATCTGAGTACTGGGAGATAGCAGCAGGGGGAGAAATTCAAAATCGTTCTTTATACAGGAAGTTCAAAGCCAGCTTGGAATACAGGAGACTGCTTCTCAAGGAAAAAGAAAAAAGAAAGGCATGGAAAGGGGGGTTACTGTGTAGCATGCACAAATTCAATAACATCCATTTTTAAATGTGGAGGCATGGTGACTCACACCTATAATCATGGAATGTGGGGTGCTGAGGCTGGAGAATTACCAGAAGTTTGAGGCCATGCTAGGCTACCTAATGAGTACCAAGCCATCCTGGCTGTGTCTTGGGTCCCTGTGGACTGAGTGAAGCAGGCAGAAGACTGATTTCTACAACCACGAGCAATTGCTATTTCTCCACCATGAAGAATGGTCTCTCAACTTTTCCTTGCATCGCAGCTTTCATATGTGGAGCAGGCTCAGACAGGATCTAGGCCCACATACAGATGACAACAGGAGATGTTAGGCCCAATTTCAATCTCAGGGAAATGATAGTTTTCACTGTGAAGATGGAATGGGTCAACTCTAACTCTTGGGACAGCCTCAGGTAGTTAGGGCCCTGCGACATCATTGTATAAACTGGGATAGTCCTACTAAAGGAAGCTGTGCTGTACAACATCTATGCTGTCTTTTGTGGCTCTAGATCCAGTGTTAAAATCAGGCACAATGGAGAAGAGCAGAGCAAAGACTCCATTACGAACTCAAGAACCTGGACCAGGGAGCAAAGCAGGTGAGAGCTGGGGGGGATTCACTACAAACATTGACCTTTGGGAAGATGCCTAGATCCATGCCCTTATAGGACCAGCACCGATTCAACGCATTTTAGAAGATAAAGAGCAAATTGCTAAACAGATGGATTGCTTTGGTTTGGTTTAAAGACAATTAAAGAAGAAAAAAGAGGTAAAATAAAACAAGAAATGACGGCAGAAAGAAATGAGGGACATTAGACACAGATTAATGTACTAAAAGGGCTGTAGGACAGACCTTCAGCTGAAGAAAACAATCAAGATAAACATCCCTTCCCCTATGACTGATTCCAGTTCTGTCTATCATCTGTCTGTCTATCCATCTGTCTATTGTCTATATGTCTATCTATCTATCTATCTATCTATCTATCTATCATCTATCTATCTATCATCTATGTCTATTATCTATCTATCATCTATCTATATCTAATCTATCTATTGATAGCTCTATTGATCTATCTATCATCTATCTATCTATCTATCTATCTATCTATCTATCATCTATCTACCATTTGTGTGTGTGTGTGTGTGTGTGTGTGTGTGTGTGTGTGCTCAACTCTCTCCTGATAGATAATGGATCCCATATAAGTTGTAGAGTATCGTGGAAGTATCTATCAGGATCTGTCTGTGAGAAAAGGAGGATACCCATTTCATACCCTCCATAACTCCTGCAGGTGATTTATTGGATCCTCCTTCTGCAAGACATCCAGGAGGAAGGTCCTAGTATCAGGATACATTGATAAGAAATAGAAGCAGTGGGATCAGAAGGTCACCTAGCAAGGTCTACTAAAGGTATGCAAATAGCTCTGGGAGAGAGAAAGGACAGGAACAGAGGTAAACACACCCAGGACATGAAGAACCAAAATGAATGCAAACAGTATAATTAGACCTGTATTTATAACCTTGCACAAAAACAGACTCCAAATGGATGTAAGACCTAAATATAAAACCTGAAACTCTGCTTTAAGCAGGAGAAATAATCTTCCCCAGGGAAGAGCGCTTGAAGAGCACTTACATTGGTTCTTTAATACCAAGCGGTCAGCTCTGAAAACATATGCATACAAGCAATGCTGTATAGTTGAGCGTACTGTATTTATACATTTAGGGGTGTGTGTGTGTGTGTGTGTGTGTGTGTGTGTGTGTGTGTGTGTGTATGTGTGTGTGAGAAGAGGCCATGAATCTGAGGGAGGGCAAGACAGAGTTGGGATACATGGGAAGGGTTGGAAGAAAGAAAGGGAAAGAGAAAAATGATATAATTGTATTTTAATTTCAAAAAATAAACCTCATTAAAAAGAACAAGCATAAGCTATGCTCAGCTTTGTTAATCTCTCTATCCTGCCAAGATAATGATCTTCATGTTCCGTAGTCTAGATGCAATAAAATACCTGCAACATACAAAAAAAAAAAACAAAAAAAAAAAAAAAAAAAAAAAAAAAAAAACTGAAACTCCTAGAAGAACACACAGGCAGTACCCTAGAAGATATGGGTGTAGGAAATGACTTTCTGAGTAGAAATTCTTTTTACCAAGGAATTGAGGCCAACAACTGACAAGAGAGAATTTATAAACTAAAAAGCTTCTGCACAGCTAACACCCAGTCAAGTGAAGAGGAAGTCACAGCTAGCACCCAGTCAGGTGAAGAGGAAGTCACAGCTAACACCCAGTCAGGTGAAGAGGAAGCCCCAGAATGGGAGAGTCTTTGCCAGCCATACGTCTAACAGAAGATTAATATCAAGAATATATAAAGAACTCAAAAACAAAGAGTCAGACAACCAACCAACCAAAACAACCCATTCAAAATGAGCCTGGGACCTTCTCAAAAGAAGGAAGGAAAATGACTAAGAAATATCTCAAAAAATATTCATCATCCTTAGCAATTAAAAAAAAACACACAAACTAAAATAACTTTGAGATTTCATCGTATCCCATTCAAAATGACAAAGAGCCATAAAGCAACAGACAATAAATACTGCAGAGGGTTCTATGTAAAGGCCTGAGGACTGGGGACATGTCTCAGTGGATAAAGTCTTTGCTGTATCAACATGAAGTTTGGGTTTTGGACCCCAAACTCATGTAAAAGCCAGAGGGGTGTCTCAACCTTCCAGGAAAGGAAAATGGAGACTGGGAATCTCCAGTAAAGCTGTCAAGTTTGAGTAGTCAGTTGGCAAAGAATAAGTCTGATTAAGACAGCCTGGCTCAAAGGACAGGAGCATGATCAAGAAAGAACCAAATTTCCACCTTGGACGTAGCTCTTGTGTGCACATGGCATATTGCACAAACATGCACACCCCCTCCACACAAACATGCATGCACAAAGGCACACATATAACATACACCTTCATATGCAATAGTGTTAAAAGAATTTTGATTCAAGAAATTCAGTTATTTAACACATAAAAGACCCAGCGCTGGAAGGCAGTGCCTTGTGGAGTGCTGCCCGGGAGAGTTAGTTCTGAACTACCACAGTTCAGCCCAGCCCCATTCAAAGTCATTCCAGGTGCTCCCACTGCAGGGATTGCTACTGCTTCAGGAAACCAAGGCAACAGGAGCTTTAAGTGTCCAAAGTGGGAAGAAAAAAGTGCTCTAAAGTCATGGAGTCCTTGGTGCAGGGACCGCTGGGGAATTAATAGCCACTGGGGACAGTCAATTCTTGAGTTGTTCAAACCCCAGGCAATGCCCCTGCTGATCGCTGCTTTGTTCAGTTATGTGTGGTGCAGGATTCACCTCGTGAGTACTTTACTGTTCAGCTGTGTTCTTCTAATATACACTAGCTTAAGTTTATGTTCAATCTACACACTCGGAATCTATCTAACTCAAGGACATAGAAACAGGTGCCTTCCAGATGCAGTCATGTGGACACTTTGGGGGATTCATTTAAAACATCAAATAGGCACAGCATGAACCTGACTGTGTGTGTGTGTGTGTGTGTGTGTGTGTGTGTGTGTGTGTGTGTGTGTTGGAGAGAGAGAGAGAGAGAGAGAGAGAGAGAGAGAGAGAGAGAGAGAGATTGAAGTTAGTCTTTTTATTCCAGGGTGTTTTTATATCCAAATGAGGAGTAGACAGACGACTGTTACCCTATGGCCTAAATCTGGAAATCACATTTTATATAAGGTTGGAAGTCACCATTTGGGTAGTTATATACTCCTTACAAAAGGTGGGAATTTCAATTTCAGAAGGACATAGAAAGTAAAAACTGTGTTGTCAATAGTAACATGAGTGTGTGTACCTTGAACTGTGGGGATGAGCGTCCACACCTGCATGTGTTTAAGCACCGCTGTCCATACTTAAGCTCACATGACGATGTACATGGTGCTTAGCACCAGGCTTCTGTGGTCAGAGATCAGATTTGAACACGCATCCCAAGGCTGATGTGCTTAGAGTCAATGCAGCTGGCTCATTGGTGGCTAGTAGGGTAGTGACATTTGTAATGAGCTTGTGAGGGCCACATACAAGGTTTGGTCTGTGATGGGCCCATGTCACAGGTGGGACACTGGATATGTCTACTGTGTCAGCTGTGCCTTGAGACTAATTCTAATCACCTTAGGTCCTGTGCTACGGCCGTTTCTATCCAAGAGGTTGTTCCGGTGATAGGAGGGTTCACCCAATTATGAGTTTATAACTTCATTAAAACAGCACAACACTATCAAATACATCAACCATAGATTCAAATGAAACATTTTAAAATTTTCTGTACTTTGTAAAGTTGGCTTTTCCCAGTCACTTGTCTGTGTAGTAGCATTACTATGACCATATTTTAGAGATTCTTTTTGTTTCTGAGATAATTTCTGTAAGTGTTATTTTAAGCTATGGAATCATTTCTTAGAGACATACAACATCAAACACCTCACTTGTCAGTGTAGGACTGCTAGCCTGGGAATGTCCCAGCCTGAAATGCCTTGTCCTCACTCCTCAATCCCAGTTCCTGCTTTCTCGTTCTCAAGAATGTGTACATATCTCCTTTATGTTCTACACACAGTTAGAAAATCTGTCCAATTCCATCACGATGGTGAATTCCCTGCTTCTTTCCACTGAAACATAAATTTTAGGCATTTTATGAATAAGAATGCTACAGTTGATGTGGGCTCACGTCTTAGGATGAACATGTAAAATGAAACGCTGTGGACTGCATCTTTAAGCATCTATGGCAATAACCGAGATTAAAGAGCAATGAAGCTCTCATGAATTACCTTGGTAAAACTTTGGCTTCCAGGAAGGTGTGACAGCCTAAGGAAGATAACCCTATGCTACCTTCAGATAATGGATCTTGATTCAAAGCATAAAGGTTTTGTCCATGTGCTGAGCAGTTCTCTGTTCTGGAGGTTTTTTGTTTGTTTGCTGTTGTTATGACAATGACTTTCAGTGTTTTAGATTAAGAGATGAAATTATTATGCGGATAGAGAGGGTATTAAATTGGAAATGACGACATGGGTTCTTCATACACTTTAACTTTTTTCATTAGATATGAGAAACCAAGTTGAATGTTATCTTTAAAGCACCACCTGCTACCCATGTGTCTGAACAACTTTATGGATACTGTCTTTTGGGTCCCTCAAGTTATACAGGAGAGTAACGTGTGTTTGACCTGGTGGCTGCTGTAAGTTATTGAAGCTCCCCTCCAGCTGAGCACATGTGTGGCTACCCTGTTTGTGTCCCACCCCCAACCCAACAGGAATTCCTAGCACCAGTTAGAGTGAAGGTGGGGTTCTAAAGGCAGGCAGCAAGAACTCTCAGCCCGCTTGTCTCTACACTATTTTGTTCTTCTCAGGGTAACACAGAATATGTAGTGACAGAGGTAGACAGCTGCATCTATAACCACAGAGGAACCTAGAATCCACATCAGCTCCACCCAACCTCCACCCAACACACCCATTTGTAAACTGAAGTTCAGCTTGCACCAGACAGAATCATCTACCACTGAGCTCTCAGGGAGTTTTAGACAGGTCTGGCGCAGGTCACATGGGCACGTTCTATCTATGGTCTTGTAAAACATGGTAGCGCACATGAGATACACTGAAAGAAAAGTTAGTCATGTTGGGATGGAAGCAAATCAGGAGAAGATTGAAACAATATGACTAAGAAATGAAAACTTACCTACTTTTTTTCCTGGAGGTTTTAAAATACAAAACTCATTCAAAGTGGCTTTGAATGTATTCACACAAAAACATTTCAAAACTGTTATGTTCTCCCTGTTATGGACCAAGTGAACACAAAGAATATTGTGTCAGGCTTTCCACTGTAAATGTGGTTTTCCACCTTTGCCATAAAGAGCGACATTAACTGTCTTCAGCCTGAAACTGACGGTTTTATGTGCAACTTTTCCATAAACAGATTGAAAAGAATAACTATTAGGAAAGTTGTTCTTTAGTCACGCATAATTACTGGGAGTATACTGTTATTGCAAATGTGAATAACATTCATGCAAATTCAAAAGCAATATAATGGAGCAGCTAATTGTTCCATAATTGGGTATAATTATATTTTATTTGAAGAAAAAGCAAAACCACTTATAGGAGCTCAACACTGGTCTGAGTGCCTCCTTTTTTTCTGAGAGATATGAGCCTTAAAACTGGCTGTGCCCCACTGTTTTGTTGCATGTAGCTTTGACCGTCACAGGCAAAGGTGCTTTGTACATCACCAGCTTTCCAGAGAGGAAAATGGTGGTATCTCGGAATCCCTGTGAGGAATTAGCTTAGACTTTCTCTGAAGAAAATATAAATGGATTTGCTTAATGGGACTTCAGGTATTAGAATGATTAATAGAATATTGTGTCATAGTGAGGCCTTTCCATCTGCAGTATTGAGTTATAAGCATTAACTGTGTATTTATTCCCCGTTAACCCCATTTCTAATTGGCATGCGTTAGCCCAAGGCTTTTAAGATCTTTTAGGATAATTAAGTTAATAGGACAGTATAGATTACAGCATGCCAAACAAATAGTCGGACTCTGACAGAACAAGTCTACAGGCCGTGTAGACCGATGACCACTACTTCTGAGGTCTGGAAGAAAAGCAGGTAGTGACATGGAAAAGTGAGAGACCCGAGGCGTCCGTCTTCACACTTGTCTGTCCAGTCAACATCAGAGGTCTTAGGAGGCAGGAACTTCTAGATGGAAAACTCTTGGTTGACTTAATTTCTTATACTAGTGATTTTTTTTAGCCCCAGGTCAAACATTCATGAGTTTTTATGGTAACTTCAGGCTTTGGTCCATTGACAAATGTAACAATAAAAATGCATATAGGTCAGCAGCTGTTGCTTCCCTTTTCTTTATTTTTTTCCAAACTA
The DNA here is from genome assembly GCA_902168425.1 of Peromyscus attwateri. Classification (NCBI taxonomy): domain Eukaryota; kingdom Metazoa; phylum Chordata; class Mammalia; order Rodentia; family Cricetidae; genus Peromyscus; species Peromyscus attwateri. Next base: position 36,854 of record CABHPP010115138.1, on the reverse strand, counting down.
TATTTTGTCAGTTTTGCCCTTGCTGCTAATCCTTCTCCCCCATTTCTCCCCAGGGTGCTTACTTGGGCAGCATCAGGCATTTGTTCTAACAATCTGCTCTCTGCAGAAACGAGCAAAGCTGCTGTCCTGTGGCAGCAGTGTCCGTCATCAGGGTGCCGCAACACCGACAGTCGGAGTGGCCGGCTTTTACCAGATGAAGAGGAAACCACCGAGAAGTTGCTTCAACCATAGAGCCAAATTGTATGACACTCACGTCAAGCCTCTTTCCTCATCTTGGCATAATGCTTTCTTTTATTTATGCTGAGTCTCCATAGGAACATGGGATGCTGCCATGTTGTCGTGTCCTGTGAACTGAGCTATCTCTCCGGAAAGGTGGAGGCAGGCTCAGATGACTTAGAAAGCTAAGGAAACAGATAATGCCCAGGAAGTTCAGGAGGTGATGAGTCACCATATCCTAAAGGTTATAGAGGAGTGAACAACTACGAGAGAGAGAACTCTGCCATGGAGCTTCATGAAAGTTGGGTAGGAAGCTCCAGGAACAGCTTTCCATGTTGGGGTGGGCTTTTGCTGAAGCAGATGTCTTTGCTCTGAGTCACCCAAATGGCTATAGTGCAACCTTTTATCCATACTCCTGTGATCAACTGCAATAAGCATGTTTGTTAACCAAGGTAGACTGCAGTGAAATAGTTCTTGGCTGGCCATTGACTCTCTGTTTAGGTTGAATAGACACATGTTCACATCTCCCCAAGAAAACTCACACAAGTCAATATAACGTATGGACCACAAAAACTCCTGACCAGAACTGGGTAAGTGAAACCGTCAGGGCTGATTTAAGACAACCTTGGATTTGAACTATTGAACAAATAGAAAGTAGATCAAAAGCGTGAAGTTAATTGAAGTTATAGAGCAGAGTCACAGTATTTCTGAAAGATGAATGATTCAAAGAACTTAACCAAGTGGTCAAGGTCTGTTTTTTTCCCTTGGAAATCTTGTCCACCTTTGTGCATCATTTTGCATCTTACAGGAGGAAGGTCTATAGAGCTGAGGGGACACTTCATCCAGTGCCATGACTTGAGAGGGAGGACATTATTGTCTGCAAGGATGGATATATATTACAATGAATCGGGCCTTTAAATTTTAATTAGGAATAGAGGAGACAATCTTAGTTTTGAAAACTTTTCCCAACAATCAGCAGAGTATTCAATTTACCTCTAAGATTTCTGAAAGAAATTCTGAAAACTTGATGTGAAAGACTGTCAGCTCTGTTACTTGTGCCAACGCTTATATGTTTGAATCAGTTATTTCTTTCCTCTATTTAATGTGCCTAAGGGCTTTGAGAATCATCTGTTCCAGAGAAGAGGGCTTTATCTGGGACTTAAATAGGTCATTTAACTTTATTGTGATTCCAAATCCATTAATTCCTATAAAACACTTAAAATATATTTCCAAGTTCAGTAAAGCAATTGGGAACTTTAAAGCCAAAAGAGACATTCAGTTTGCACAATTACACTATTTACTGAGTGTTATAATTTCTTCAGTTATATTTCAACAAGGCTTCCAAGTCTCTGAATATCAGGTTCTACTTTGAAAATGTGATAAATTTATGTTTCTAAAACAATGCAATCGCAGATTTTTATCCCCACTATTCACTACTTGATGTAATTATTTTATAAGTAATTATTTGACCATGGTCAGTTTATAACAGTCATGGCCCATGATCAAATGAGTATTTCTCACATAATTGCATTTTGACAAATTCCATTTAGGAAAAACAAGTGACACTCCCAACCACAGTTCAACGATATGGTGATGGGTCCACATTCAGACTAATGGTCCATTAAACTGGAGTGCAAGGTTAGAATAAAACGCTAAACCCAGATCAACCTCGGTCAAGTTCCCTTCTGCACTGAAATGGCCTTGACATAGGTCACTAACTTAACAATGGCTGGGATATTTGATTTGAAATCAGAGATTGTGTGGGCTGATTCTTGGCTTTCCCATCGGTGGAGGATGCCATCTCTGAGACTAGGATGGCTGTGTGGGTGAGCACTAGCCGCAGGCATGATCACCTATTATTCAGTAAGAAGCATCAAGTCTTAAACAGCAGACCCAGGGAAACTCGAGCAGATTCTGTGCTCAATGGGTGGATTGTCTTTCTGTGTAACTGTGGTTAGCAGCAGTTGGGAAACTGAACATTGTGGAGCTTGTGCTTGATTCTACAGTGTTGGGTGATTATACTGAGGTCAGGAAGATGAAACCTGAAGCCTACTGGACACACATTGTTAGCATATCTAAGCCACTTTGCTTCCAGCTCAATTTTAAAAAGCCATTCAATGAGGTGTGTCTATGGCTCTGCAAGACCTGCTCTTTTTCTCTTGTGTTAATCCCTAAACCAAACTGCAATTGTTCCAGTCTGCATCTTTGGCTGCATGTGATTTTTTTTTAATACTGCTTAAGCATACTAAATTAGTACAAAACAAGAACTAGTTTAAATTGGACTGGGCGTTTGGGGGAATTTCATAATTTATTCTTGAACTTTAAAGTTGATTTACTACTTGTTTTAATTAGTATAAACAAATAAGGATATGTCCTGGGGTGTTTTAAAAAATATTTATTATGCAGTAAGTTCAGAAGTGTGGGGGGGGGGACTAATGATTAACAGTCAGAGAAAGGGTGGGGAATATGGAGGGCAAAGGTAACAGAAGATAAAATATGTGGGATAAAAAACTGGAAGATCTAATATGAGCACTGCCATTAACAACTGTGTGCGATATTCAGCATTTGTGTTAAATTAGTAGATTTTTACTACTATGGCCCCAGAAATGGGATGGTCATGTTATGTCAAGGATGGGTATGTTGATTTCTTCAACAGGTTCCATTTTGAGTGCACACACAGAGATTATAATATGATGCAGTTTGTATTAAATATGCACAGAAAGTATCCTTAAGAAGGATATTGTAAATTAAATGACATAGCGTTCCCAGCTCACACTGGTAAGAATGGCTATCACCAAGAAGACAAACAATCAATGGTTGTTTGAGAGGATGTGGGGAAAGGGACATTTACACACTCTGTTGGCACTGTGAACTGGCACAGCCACTGTGGAAATCGGCAGGTTCCCTAATAGGCTAAAAATCCAACAGTATGTGACTCATCTACATAACTCCTGGGTGTACACATAAAGTTGTGCCCCAGAGATGTCTGCACATTCATGCTTATTACAGCATTTATTCACAGTAACTAAGAAATTGAACCAGACAATACGTCCATCAACAGATGACAGAAATGTGAATTTTATTCAACCATAAAGAAAAATAAAATCACGATACTTGCAGGAAGGTGGATGCAACTGAAAATCAATGTGTTAAGCGAAATAAGCCAGAATCCAAAAGACAAATATCACATTTTTTTCTAATACATGCTAGAAGAATATATAGACATCAGACTATATATAACATATTTTCATGAATTTAGAAGGGGCATGCAAGAGGCAGTAGGGAAGTAAATGGAGTGGGGTTTAAGGGAGATGAATGTGGGAGAAAGTCTTGTATGTAGAGTCTAGTCTGAACCACATACATGATACATACACATCTGTCATGGGCCCACAGGGAAGATGATCTGGGAGAGGCTGAGTAGAAGTGAGGAGAAAAGGGGGCACAAGAAAGCATACCAAAGTGCAATGATACACGCGTAAAAAATTTTTCATAGTAAAATGAACGGCTGTATATTCTTAGCTCAGATCGTCTTATTGTTAACATATTGAATAAAGATGTCATATTTGTTAAAAGTAGATAAATAATATTCATATGAAACCATTAACTAGACCACAGAGTATATTTGAACTATAAGAGATTCTCACCAAGCATCCATTTTTTTTCAGTTTCAGATTCTAGTGAGCACTGGGGAGCAGACCTCTCTGGGGAGAAGTAGTGATATGTATTGCATGGGTGAAGCCCATCAGCATATCCATCCCAGGCAGTCCACATGCAGGGCTTGTCCAAGTAGATGCTGGGTGGTCAGGACCCTCTGCTCTAAGTTGGGTGTTTCTATTTTCAAATGAGACTACTGAGGAGTCAGTCACTAAATCCAGCCCAAACTCCAAAGGAAAGATTCTCCCCATCTTCTGAAGAGATTTTATAAATAAGATAGATAAAGGCTTTCAGATCAGATCAGGGATGAGATCAGAGGACACCCAGAGACAGTCATGCTCTCCTTCTATCACATAGGTCCTGAAGACTGAATTGAGGTCACCTTCACTTGCTGAACCTTCTCATAGTCCAATGCAGACCTTTCATGCTTTCAGCAGGAGTGTGGAAGGACTAATTTGTTGGAAGAATCTGAAAGTGATTGGAGTTACATCTCATTCAGATGCTGAATAAAATTATTCCTTGAAATCATCTCGTCGTGGGCTTCCTTTTGTTAGGATGCTTTTAATCACTTCTTCAGGATCCTCTCATTTTGATCAGATTTTAATTTCTCCATTATTCCATGTTGTTGGATTGCATTTTTCTAATACATATGCATTTCTTCTAGGCTGTCCAAACTAACGATGTGTGCCTCATAGAGACCTGGCCCTGGCCTTTTGTTGCTGTGGCGTTCCTTTGTGCACTGTTTATCCTTTCACTTTCACTCATATTTACCTGGATCTTTTATTTTTCTTCCGTAGTTGGTTTGTCAATTTTTTCTTCTTTTCTAAATTTCTTGGATTTTTTTCTATTGTATCCCTGAATGCTGTTAATTTCGGCTCAGATCTTACTGTTTTCCATCTGCTGATTTTGGGTTTAGCTGCTTTTTCTTTTTCTAGTTCATTGATGTGAAGTGGTTTATTGGAGACATCTATTTTCTTTATCTAGGCCTTCTCTCAATACATTTTCCTGCTGACTCTGAACTTGCCAAATCCCATGGTACTTTTTATCCCCTTAGAACTTCCACAGGCCCCCGTGTGTTGCTAGTGTGTGCTGTTCAACCTCCAAACATGGGTTTTCTTTGGTTTTGTTTTCCCTCCTGATATTGATCGATAGTTTCACAACATTGTGGTTGAAATGAATACTACAGATGATTTCAGTCTTCTTAAGTTAGTATATGTCTGTGCCCAGTGGAGATCTTTCCTGGAGACTTTATCTATGTGCTTGAGGTGAACGTGTGCTGTTGCTGTGGGGCGCAGAGCCTGTCACCAACCCTCAGTTCAGTCCTCTCTGCTGTGTCCTTATTGATTTCCTGTCTGGATGATCCATCCTTTGGTGAGAGTGAAGTATTGAAGTCCCTACTCTTATTGTATTGCTATCCATTCCTCCCTGTAGTTCTGTTAATATTTGCTTTATACATTTTGGTGAGCTGATGTTGGGTGCATATATACCGATAATAGCAGTATCCTCTGGATGAATTGATCTCTTCATCATTATATAATGAGCTCCTCTGTCTCTTCTGACAGATTTCAACTGAGAGTCTACATTATCTAATGCCAGCTTAGCCACTCCGGTCATCTTTCAATTACCATTTCAGTAGAATCTCCCTTTCCATTGTGTTGGCCTCTGTCTCTACACCATGTAGATGCTCTCCTGGCAGTGTATTGCTGAATCTTTTAAAAAAAATTATTCGTTTCTCTGCTTTGTGTATATTGATTAGCATTTTACTCTGATTATATTTAGCTATTGACTCTTTATCTTTTCAAATTTCTGTATAGCAAGGCTCCCTTCTCACATTCTTCCCATCATATTTTGTTTCATTGTTCTCTTGGACTAGAAATGTTTGAATCCCTTTCTCCCTGCCTTTTGTGTATCTTTGGGATACACAAGGCACATGCAAGGCATCTAACATTACATGTATTTTAAGGCAATAACAACTTAAATCCCATTATATCTGGATATATACACTTCTGCTTCCTGAATTTTATGCCATTGACATTAAACACATCTTTTTATATTCCTAATTATTAAGAAATTATTATTATAATTTTTTTTGTTTTTTGAAACAGGGTTTCTCCATGTACTTTTGGTGCCTGTCCTAGATCTCACTCTGTAGACCAGGTTGGCCTGGAACCTACAGTGATCTGCCTGGCTTTGCCTCCCTAGTGCTGGGATTAAAAGCATGCGCCACCACCACCTGGCAAGAAATTATTTTAATTTGCATTTATTTTATTATTTATTATTTTATTATTTTTTATTCCTAAGCTATAGTGGTTCAGTGGAGCATTCTAACTTAGACCATGAAGCACTAACATCGAATTTTCTCTTTTTTATTGCTTCTTCATGTGCTTTCACTTCAAATTACCCTCTTCAGCACTTTTGCTGAAGCAGGTCTAATTCCCTCAGTTTTTTACTTGCTTGTCTAAAAGTCTTTATTTGTCCTCATTTCTGAAAGATTCCTTAGCACGAATAATATTCTTGTCTGACCATGATTTTGTTCAATATTTTGAATACACCATCACATTCTTTTTGGGAAAATTCCTGCTGAAAATGCACTGGTTGCTTGGGAATAGCCCCATGCAAATGACAAAATGACTTTGTCTTGTGGTTTTCGATTTTTTTCTCTCTCTTTTTGAAATTTGACAATTTGAACATAATATTATCAGGATCCCTTTTACTTGATGTCCCTTGAACCTTGTGACTCTGGCTGTCCATCTCACTCTGTGATGGTTGTTATTCATCATCAACTTGACAGAACTGCCTGGGAGACAAGTCCCCAGGTATGCTTGTTAGGGACTATTGAATTAGGTGGACTGAGATTGGAAGCCCAACTATACCTATGGAGAGCACCATCCCATGGACTGGAGCCTTGGGTTGAACAAGAGGAAGAAAGTGAGCCAAATACCAGCGTTCACCACTCTCTGCTTCCTGGTGTAGAAACACGATATCAGCTGCTTTCTGCTACTGACACCATGATTTTCCTGTCATAATGGACTTCCCTTCCAATTGTCATTCAAAATAAACCTCCTTTTTTTTAACTTTGTTTTCTTCAGGCATGTTGATACAATGATATGTAAAGTAACTAATATATACCCCCAGGATTTGGGGAACTTCAGACTTTATTTTGTTAAGTCTTAAAATCTCCTTTTTTCAGTACTCTCTCCTATGACCCTCTGTAAACAGTGAGAATGGGATTCCTTCACAAGCATGTCCAGTTGAGCTTCAAGTTGTGAACCATGACTCAGCTGCCAGGAAATCAGATGGCTTTTTACCTTCTAGATATCTCACTCCATGAGTGGCAGGAGAATATTTCAACCCACTTACAAAAGCATGAAAGGTAATGGAGACCACTACGGAAAACTACAACCAATCAAAATGCAGAGTTGTAGAGCCCAGTTCCAATAGACATATCTACAAAACACTCCCACACCTAAGGCTCAGGGAACATTGCAGAAGAGGAAGAAGAAAGATTATAAGCTCCAGAGGAACAGGGAGTTTTCTGTGAGATTGCATTTCCCAAAAATGTCAGAAGCTGTATCTCTAAAGTTTCACTGACATGAGCTGAACAAGGACTACACCAATAGACATGCAAGGGGTGAACACCCAAGAAGCCTACAAAGAACTACATGAAACTGTGCACAGCTGGAAGGAAAGGTTGTCCTCCCCCAGGAAGAGCATACCAACTGGTAGTTCAGTGTGTAATTGTCAGCTCTAAAAATATACATACAGGTAGCATTCCACTGACCAATTATATTTGACAGGTTATATTTAGGAATATATATGCATCCAATAACAATTACTTGTTTTTTTTAAAGGCCATGAATTTGAAGGGTAGTGGGGAGAAATTTATGAGAGGGTTTGGAGGGAGGAAAGGAATGGAAGAAATATTTTAGTTAAATTATAATCTCAAAAATAAAATTAAATAAATTAAAAGAGAAAATATGTTATGAGCTACCAAGTAGCTTGCAAATGTGTGCATCTATATCACTGGGTCATATAAAAGCAGCTAATATTAGGCCTTTTAATTAGGCAGTTGTTTTCATGTGCAGCTATAATTTCAAAGAGGCTACAATCTCATGTTTATTTATGGAAAAGGGATTTTGGAAGTGGGAGATTTGAATTTGTTGGAATGGGTTTTAAATGGGAATCAAGTACTTTCTACTCTTATGCAATAGTAACCCTTTTGGTAGATACTCCGTTTGATTCAGTATGAAATATTTAGTGCATAATGAGAACATACTATAAAATGGTTCAAATACCAGTACAGCTTTGGGTGTTTGGACATATTAATATAACTGGAAGATGCATACTTAAACTACAGCTTACATTTTGATATTCAAGATGATAGATACTTCCAAATTGTCCTCTTTTTCCTTAAATATATTGATATAATGCTATTGTTTTTCTGTTCTTAGGTTATTTCAAAGTTAATTTGTTGGTTATATATTTTTTGTAGCTATGAAAGACGAAATTTAATGCCCAAATCTAAATTTTATTTGGATTCACTCATAGGTAGAGTTTAAACAACCCAAGATTTATGATCTGAATTTTAACCCCATTTGATACTAACTGTCCATGATCAAATGAAGGGAAAGATTGTTGAGATGTGGGAAGTACTTTCTGTTGCTCATAACTCCAGGGTCCAAGAGAAAGAAGAGATTTAGCTGTATATTTTTTCTAGTGAGCTCTGTGTTCTAGTCATGGAGTGGTCCAATGCATGCTAAGACCTTGTGGGAACCATACCACTGTATCTCTTCTGTTCCCTGTTACCTGTGTCAGGTAGGCAATGAAAGAAATCTTCTGGTAGAATGTCAGCAAGATCTGAGATCTAAGGAGCAAAGTGTCTTGTTCCTCTGTGACATGATTCTCTTGAGGCAAGTGGAGACTGCCCTATAACCCCTCTCAGAAGCAAAGGCACCCTGTTCATCAAGGACAAGAGGCTGAGCAGGCTGGGAATATCAGAGAAAGATACTTCAGAGGGCATGTATGCTATATAAATAGCTCGAGGGCATTCAGAACATATGAACCAGTTCATATTGACAGTGGTGGTTCTTGTATTTTCCAGGCTGGTCACGCTGTAAAACAAACTACTGTAAAGACACCCATGATGCCACAGGCCAGTGTACATTGTTCTTCATGCTGGCTAGAATTGTGGCAAATGAGATCATGGGGATAACCTTCAAAGTGGAACTCGGTAAGGGGCTTCAAAACCAAATCCAACAACCAAAGGACATAACCAAGAAGAGTATGGATCAGAGCCTTCAGGCTGTTATTTATTTGTTTCATGTATCTTAAAATTTCAAGTGAAAGAGGTAGATACAAGTGAACATTAGTCCTGTGAAGACAATGTAGCAATTTGAGAAACATAAACCTCATCCAACTGAAGATAGAGAATTTAGGAGAATTGATTCATGCTGTCACTAGAAACCCAAAAGGGACATATGTGTGGCTTCCAGAAAATGCTCTTAGGAACTCTAACAATCAAAAGGACAAACAAAAAAAAATATAGGTAGAATAAAAAATGTTGATGATAAAATTAGATTGCAGGAAAAGCAAGCATTAAACAGTCATAGTAAAAGAACGAAGCCAGCAAAGAGAGTGAAGGGACAATGACAGAAGATTGGAAACCCTCCCAGAACACAGAAGACATGGAAGCTTGAGTTAACAGGAAAGAGTAAGGAATAAACAGGGTGGAGAGTCGATCATTGCTCCTTCTAAAGAAGGTGTCAGTTGAAATAAAAAGATGCAAGCTAGCTCATGAAGATACTTTCTAAGGTATTACAGAAGACAAATTTCATGAACTCAAATGATGTGTATGCCCAGAATGAGAGCATGTAGTGTGTCCATGAAAAAAGAAAACTGTACACAGATGAACATACCTACACAGCCTTTGAGTTTCAGAGACAAAAAGACAAAGATGAAGTGTTAGCTGGCAGTGGTGGTACACACCTTTAATCTTAGCACTTAGGAGGCAAAACCTGTCTTGAAAAAAAAAGAAAGAAAGAAAGAAAGAAAGAAAGAAAGAAAGAAAGAAAGAAAGAAAGAAAGAAAGTTAGAGACATTGGTATTGGTAGTAACAAAAAGTTTTTGCATATTTTTGACAAGAAGATTTATGTCCAAAGGTTCCTTATAGTATGAATATTTTTAAAAGGACACTATATTAATGTATATATATATAAATATATATATATATATATATATATATATATATATATAAAACATGAAGATAAGACTTCAAAGTTTTGGTCTAAGAAATGTGTGTATTTAGTTAAAAGTGAGGACAAGATAAATATTTTTAAGAATATAATACTTGAGAAAGTATTTTGTCCTTTACAAACTTCAAGTGGTCCCAAAGATCTCCAATGGGAAGAAGGTTGTCTTACTTAGGATTTCTATTGTTGTGATGAAACACTATATCCAAAAGCAACTTGGGGAAAAAAGGGGTTTATTTGGCTTATACTTCCACAGCACTGTTCATCAACCAAGAAGTCAGAAGAGGAACTTAAACAGGGTAGGATCCTGGAGGCAGGAGCTGAAGCAGAGGCCATGGAGGGTACTGCTTACTCAGCCTCATGGCTTGTTCAGTCCGATTCCTTATAGAACCCAAGGCCACCAGCCCAGGGATTGCCCCACCTGCAATAGGCTGGGCCCTCCCTCCATTCATCACTAAATAAGAAAATGCCCCCACAGGCTTCCCTACAGACCCATCTTATGGAAGCATTTTCCTAATTAAGGTTCTCTCCTCTCATATGACTTTAGCTTGTGTCAACTTAACATAAAACTATCCAGTCAAGGGTATAAGCTAAACTTCTGAGCTCCAACTGTTCTACTTTTCTGTTTAAATCCAGGGTGCAAATTTTAACCCCAAACATCCAGATCTTCTGCCTCCTGTATTCTTAGCAGCTTACAAGTACCAAGTGAGCCCAAATTTGGGTCTTGTTTCTCTGCATTCTTTCCTGCTGTTCAGAAGTGTTAGAAATACCCAATCACTTTGGGGTTTGAAAAGAATGACATATTTCCATTTGAGAATACAAGGACTCAGGATGGAGTTCCTGGATATAGCCCAGATTAGTAGGGAAATGTGAATTGTAACCACTGCTTTGGTTTGAGTATGAAATGTCCCCCAAAGGCTCATGAATCGAAGGCTTGGTGCTCAACTGGTCTGTTAGTCATTTCACCAAGAGCTGATTACAGTCTGAGGGCTTTGACCTAACCAATGGATTAATAGTATGGGACCTATTGGAAGATGGTGGGATGTTATAGAATCATCTTTTTATGCACTGTAAAGATGTATCTTTGCCAGGGCGCCTTCTGATTGGTTTAATGAAAAAGCTGACTGGCCAATAGCTAGGCAGAAAGAGATTAATTAGGCAGGAAAGCCAAAATGAGAGGATACTGGAAAGAAGGGTGGAATCACAGGAGTCTGAGGAGTCTCAAGGAGACTCCATGAGACACAGAGCAAGCAGGATGGGACGTACACACATGAGGTAAATGAGCCTGGGTCAGCAAATAGATTAATAGAAACAGGTTAATGTAAGTTATGAGAGCAAGCTAAAAACAAGCCTAAGCTACTGGCTGAACATTTGTAATTAATATTAAGTCTCTGTGTGGTTATTTGGGGAGTGGCTGGTGGGACAGAAAAGTCCACATACAATGAGAAGTAGGAACTAGGGCCTGATTGGGTGAAACTGAACACTGGGGTTCGGATTGTGATGGCCACTTTGTGTCCCTTCTCCAGCTTTCTTCCTGTTATGGGGTGAAAAGCTTGGTCCCACCATGCTTTCCACTGGGATGCTTCTGCTATGGCTGAGTCTTAGAGGCATCTTTAGAACTCTCATAACCCAGGATCAGCTGTTCCTGTTCTTGCTTTGAATTGTTTTCCTTAGTATTTTGTCACTTGTTTTAAAAAAAAAAAAAAAAAAAAAAAAGACTAACACATAGAATGAAAAATAGAAATAAAAAGGAAAGGACATGATTGCTCTTAGGTATGGTAGAGGAGAAAGTTTATTGTAGATAAAAGGGAGAGCACAGCCAGAGGCAGAGACATCTGAGAGAGTCCAGAGCGGACAAGTCCCTGAGCCTTGTGAGGAGGGGAGGGGAGAAGAAGGGGAAGGAAGGCTAGAGGTTCCTGCCGCAGCCAAGAGGGCGCTGCGGCACAAAAAGGGACAGAACCCAACGTGGCTGGATTATCTAGGGAAGACCCTCTGGGGAGGGCAGCCCAGCTCTTGGATTGGAGAGTTAGAGTAGAAGGCAGGGTATGCCAGCCACACCCTGTGATAGGTAGGGACTGAGGGATGCTGTGTTAATATTCTGATCCCTCCTGAAACCCCACCCCTTGGTGCTGCCCTGTCTTCTGTCGTAAAAGCCTCATTCTAAGGAAAAACTCCTTCCTTTCCTCTCTCTCTCTCTCTCTCTCTCTCTCTCTCTCTCTCTCTCTCTCCCACTTTTCCTCCCATGAGGTGTGTATGTCCTTGACCTCTCTCTCTTCTTCTTCTTTCTCTTTCTCTGTCTCTCTCTTTCCTATCTCTTCTTTCCTTTATCTTTCTATTATAATAAACTTTCCACGTGGATGCAGCATCTAGGTTGTGAATTACTGGCCGCAGCTGCTGCCATGCTCGCATGGTGTGCATCTGCCAAACCCACTGCTGCATCTGCCCAGCATGCCAGCATGTTTCTCTGTATGCACTGCAGGATACCCTCAGAGGTCTCCACCCCCTGCACCCCCTCAACACCCTCCCCACCCCTGACCCTGTGCAATAATTCATAACATGCTTGGACAACCTAGTGTCCAGGTCTGCTTTGATATGTTAAATAGGCACCTCAGCCATTTGTCCAAAGGTTTGAGACTTTACAACTACCAGCACATATGGAAATGTAAATTATAACAATGGTTGGTCTAGTTTTCTTCCTGTTGCTGTGATAAAACATTCTAGCCAAAAACAGCTTGGAAAGGAAATGGTTTATTTCTGTTTACACTTCCAGGACACAGCCTACAGTTAAGGAAAGTCAGAAGAAGTTGGCAGGACTTTGAAGGCAGCTCTCGTGTAGGAACACAAAGTGTTAGCTGGCTTTCTTGGTTGTGCACACGCTCATATTTAGCAAGCTTTCTTATATAACTCAGGGCCATCCCTCCTGGAATGGCATCACACACATTCTGCTGAGTCTTCCCACATCAATTAATACTCAAGACAATCCCCACAGACATGCCCACAAGTCAATCTGACCTAGAGAATTCCTCAATGTCAGCTTGTTAAGCTGACAGTTAAAGCTAACTAGGACAATGGTGATTCTACACACACAATCATATAGTCAAAATAAAAACCAATTGAATATAACAACTTTCAGAGCAGAAGCAATAGAGCTGAGACTCTCACATCCAGGCAGTAAAAGCACACTGATGCACCTAATTTAGAGCACGTTTGGTGTAGCTTAGGAGTTCACAGTCCGTTTACATAGGACTCACCACCCACCCTTAACCACTTACCCAAGAGAAAACAGAATATGCACACAAACAAAGACATACTTATAGAAGAATGTCCCGAGGAGCTTGACTTGTAAAGGCCTCTGACTGAAACAGGTCCAGGAACTGTGCCACACCCACACTGCTGCTTAGCAACAGGAAAGAGAACCCTCTGGTGCCTAGCACAAGAGTAAAAGTCACAATGATTAGGCTGAGTAAATGCCACACAAAGCAGAATATATACTGTATGACTCCACTTATAAAACCCTGGATGAAGTAAGCTTATTCGTGTTGAAAGATCAAAGCTGACTAAAGGGTTCCCTGGGGAAGGTGTTTGGAGAAAAGCAGGCAAAAGGGTAGCAGAAGGGAGAGAGAACACTGTTGTGATCATGCTGATAGTTCTGTGGATGTAAAAATAAGTCCACATTTATCAAATCATATACTTTAAATGTGCGCACTGTGTTGCATGTTAAATACTCCATGATATTGCTTTTAAAATTTGTGTAGCCAACATTTTCCTTTCACATGTAAAATGGTTAGGATTTTAAAACAAAGCGTTGAAGTTAAAAAACCAGAAAAATTAAGCGATGTCAAGACATTAACTTCAGAAAACTCAGATCATTGAAATGTGAGTTATTTGAGGATTTTAGACCAAATAAGCAGTAATTCCCAAGCTATCATAAAGTCTTAAAAACGTCAGAGGAATATATGCCACTGCACAATATAAAATTTTAGCAGGTTAGCAAAGCCAAGAAAACTCAAAAAGGCAAGTCAGTCAGTCAACTTTATGAGTAGAGTCACAAAGCATAAGATTCAAAACGACTGGGCCAAACTTATGAGACTTTAAAAATACCCCCCAAGCAAGTATGCAACTGCAATGGAAACATGGTTGACTCCAGGGAAAACTGATGATTTAGGACACCAAATGGGTCACATGAGAGCTAGTGCCAGCATCACAAAAACAGGAGGGAAATCACCCCCGACATAACAGCTATTTGCAATAAAAAATGAAAATAAATATCTTAATGATTTACATTAAAATTGCTAGTTACAAATGTGACAGGGGGAAAGGCATAAGAGTCATTAGCTTGGTAAGAAACAATGCCTCGGGCAGTTCTGCTACCAGGAGAGTATAATATCCTGTTTGCATAAGTCTGTACTCAGAAAAAAAGAAAATATTAAACCACACATGCTGTGCATAAATAGAAGAAGTTGCTGTGGATTGATCATTTGAGTTTCTGTTTGTGAAATTCAAGGGGATCAGCTGGCAGGATTAAGATCCCTGGTGACAAAGTAAATATGTTCAATACTAGGAAGAGAATTCTGTCCCCATAGCAGATTCTGTGTGTGCTGCTCAGATGGCAACCTAACTATGGCTGTGGAGGACCTGTACAAACAGGACCAGAGGAGCTGGGTGTGGCTCAGTGGTATAGCCCTTGCCTGGCACACACAAGAGCCTGGTTGAAGTCCTGTGTTCAGCCCGGACAGCTCTCATCTCCCTTAAGAAGGCTAGAATTCTTTCATGGGTCACATAAAAGATGTGGCATATAACACTGAAGAACTGCAATCCCAATAGGAAAACAAAAATAATTACTATTTTTTTAAATTGTCAATTATCCCCAAATTAAACGGCAATGTAGTAAAAATCCAAAACCAATTTAGGATATCGGGGTGGGGATAGCCACACAGTCATAAATGACCCACTTGAAAGCGAAATACATGGATAGCATATATCTGAATCCTGGGGATGACCTGTCTCCAGAAGAATCAGGCTTGCTGGACTTCAGGGGAAGCTATGCAACGCACTCATGCTGATTAGTCTCTTATTTTCAACCCTAGTAAAAAGAATAATCATAATTTATTTTGTTTGGATACCAGTATAGCATAAATCACAAATGCTGCCAAGGAAAAGCACAGATAAACAGTGCATCAGAAACTGAAACATTAATGCCCTTTTTGCAATCGAACTGCGATACCGGGAAAAGACTTAGCATCCTGCTTCATTGCATGAGCATCACTTAATCCTATTAAGAGGTGAGAAGATATTTGATAAACAGCAGCAATTATATCTAATCATCATGTTAAGGAAAAATAGACACAGGCTCTTATTCACAGAAACACTGAGCCCATTAGGATTCAGTCTGAAACACCATAATTAACGGGGAAAACTGGTGAAAATGTAATTAGTGTTAAGAGCAGGTGAGCCACACCAACTCCCAGCCAATATTGTTCCCGGGGTCTCAGCCAGAACAGTGCAAAGAGAAAAGAGGCAGGGACCTTGGAGCACAAGTCTCAAAGCAGTCGCTGCTATTAGTGAGTTACTAATGGGGGCTCCAGAGGGGCTAAGGAGAGCTTCTGGAAGGGGGGATGCTCAATGGCACGTCTGTGTTTTCTATGGGAACCATAAATTAGCAACTCTTCCATGCATTCATTAGGTTTGGAGGATGGCTGAGCACATGAACATTGAAGTCTCTGGGAGTCTCAAATCAACAAGGAGAGTGAAGCTCCCTGGAGCAAAGTGGAGAAGCTAGGAGTGAGCAGTACCTGATAGAATCTTCAGTTCAACAGAAATTCACACAGTGTGGAGATGCAAGGACATCCGGCTTCTCACTGATGGAAAAGAAAGTGGGGGAGGGGCAGAAACTGGTAATCAAGGACTCCCTACAGGATCTGAGAGTCCATTGCTGCATCCACGTGTTCACATGAAAATGTCCCTGGTCCTGTGGGTGATTTCCTCATTCAGAATCTAGCTGCTAGCTCTTCTGTGTAAAAGAGCAGATTTCACCCCATCTGCCATGAGATAAATACTTCTGAGGGTCCCCACTGTGATTTGGGCGCACTGGTGAATTAGAAGCTACTGATGACAGAACAGAAGTCAGCTTCATCTGCTCTGGCAAATGGGTCCCCCGATACCAGGCCTTGAGCAGCAACCCTTTCTATCAAGGCAAAACCAGCTCAGTGCTCTCTCCATAATGTAAGCAGGTTGAATGTTGCATGATGCTTACATTCGGCTTTTCGTAGGACAGGATTCTGCCCATGACCCTCACTTCCTGCATCTGTCCTGTTCATAATCCGGGGATCTTTCACTTCAAAGGGAAACTGAAGACTTCTGCCAAGGAGAATGAACTGGCCAAAAAAGGGGCTTGAGTCTTCCTTCTGGTCTAGGGAGATGAGCATTCTCAGGGTCTCAACAGTTGAAGATAGGTATAAACTCTCACAGATTCACAGACAGAGGCTCTTTTATAAGACTGAAATGATATCCTCCATTCAGAGAGTGTTGCCACACAGCCATCAATTTCCTGGAACCACTCGCTCAGAAATTTAGGCTCATTGTGAATGATAGAAAGACAACAGGTCTTGTTAAGTAAAAAAAGGTTACACTTGGCTGGTAAAACAAGAAGGCCACTGAGTGATTTGTTGTTGGGACACAGGTTTGAGTATGAGTGGCACTCTTGTTGCCTCTCAGCTTTCTTCCAGAAGTGGAAATGAGTGTATGATTTCAGACATGTAGCTGGTTTCTCTCACAGATATTTGAGGAGATACCTCTGTCTTAGTTACTGTTTGGTTGTTATGAAGAGATACCATGGACAAGAAAACATTATAAAAGAAAACATTTAGTTGGGGAATTGCTTTCACTGTTAGAGGGTTAGTTCATGTGCTGGAGCAGGGGCTGAGAGCTTTACACACCGATCCACAGGCAGCAGGCAGAGAGAGAATGGACCTGGCATAGACTTTTGAAACTTCAAAGCTGGCACCCCCAGTGACATACTTCTTCCAAGGCCACACCTATTCCAACAAATCCACACCTCTCAATCCTTCTAATCCTTTTCTAATAGTTCCATTATCTGGTGACTTAGCATTCACATATATGAGTCAGTGAAGGCCACTCCCATGCAAACCATCACATCCTCTGAGTCCATACAGTAGGAAAAGGAGGCAATCATTGTTTACAAAAAAGCCAACTGTTGCCAAGGTCAACTGTGTCATTAGGTCACAGCAGCCCTTCATCTTTCTGCCTTTACTCAGAATTCCCCTTGGATAATCAACTTATAAAAGCCACATCACCTATTGTTTCCACAAAGGACTGAGCTTTCTGTGCATAAAGCAACTGCATGTAGAATGCAACTCACTGAACACTCCTGTGTTCTTTTCTGGAATGAGTTCTACATGGTTCTTCCAGTTCTCTCTTTTCAATGGGCAATATCTCCTTACGTTATTATTCACTACAAACTCCCTTTTGGTTTTGAGGTAATGTGGTAGTTTGAATGTAATTGGACCCCATAATCTCATAGGGAGTGGCACTATTAGGAGGTGTGGCTTTGTTGGACTGCGTATGACCTTGTTGGAGGAAGTGAGTCATTGTGGAGGCGGGCTTTGAGGTTTCCTATGCTCAGGATACAGCCCAGTCTCTCAGTTGACTTCCTGTTGTCTGTAAGATGTAGGAGTCTCAGCTACTCCTCCAGCACCATGTCTGCCTGCATGCCACCTTGCTCCCCACTGTGATGGTAATGGACCGAACCTCTGAAACTGTAAGCTGCCACCCCAGTGAAATGTTTTCCTTATAAGAGTTGCCATGGTCATGGTGTCTCTTCACAGCAATAGAAGCTGTGGTTTGAACAAGCATCTCTGCCTATCCTTTGTCCAGTTTTCCAATAACTGCCCCAGTCCACACAGTGCTTCATTCCCCACAGAAATCATGTATTCCTATCACATCTGTGATTGACAACTGATGAGCCTTAATCTAGCTTGTTTTATATAATCTTTCTAGATTGGCTAATTTAGGTTGTCTTTGAATTGTTCCTTTGGATCATGACTGGCTATGTGAATAATATTTCTTCAAAGACAAGGACTCTGAGACATTTATCTGAATAAATGAATTAGTGTGTAAGAATGGTTTTGCAAGTGGCAAAAAAAAAAAAATCACCCAACTCAAAATTGAGTACATACTTTGTGATGTTAGAAGAGTCAATCCTGTGGGCCTCTATCCTTGATGTACTTTCTGTTGATATCAAAGAAATGCATTATGGGACTTCATCCCCATGTACTTCCTGGCCACCTCAGGAAAGATGATCCACATAGTTTATAAGTCAGCAAGGTTGTGTCTAAAAACACTAACTGTTCTGTCTTCATGACCTCGTGGACACAGCTTGCCAAGACCATCCCAGCATAAAACGCTATCCCAGTGTATCAGTTCTAGTGACCTGGGAACATTCTCCAGTGTCCCCAGACTGGCCTATATAGGAAACCATATGCTATGAATTAGTGCCAGAGCACTGGTCAGTACATCTGGGGCTGTCTTTCTTTTGAACCCCTGACCTTCATACCCCTCATCCTGTCTTTAGACACTTTTATCCTTGAATCTGAAGCCGCAGTGACACTGGGGCCCTCCCACTCCAGGGCTGGTTTTAAACACCCAGGAGATCCCTTGTGGGTTCCCCACTGCCACATACTTCCACTCTGTTATTAGAATTCTGATTATCCTGTCATGGAATTTATGATATTGTTATTAGAACAGAAACGTAGAACTGCTTTGATTTTTCTAAATGACATGAATGGTAAATTGTATTCCTAAAATAATGGGTTTGTGTGCAATTTTCATCATCCCACCTAGGTAAATGAAACCTTGTTTATTTCCTTATTTGAACTTTAGCAACGGCTTCCAACAGGTCACCAGGTGTGACCCAGGGTACCATGTGTTCCCTGCGTGTGGTATGCAAGATGTGTCAATCAGGCCCATGCTTCTACCTTCATCTGAATATTTTGAGATCTTAATCACTTTAAGTTCATGGTGTCAGTGCCAATCTCACCTATCATATCCGTTCTTCCAAATATTTGGTGAAATGCATTTCCATAGCGAGATATCCCTAGTGGAGTAATATGCTCCAGGCTAATTGAATAACTATGGAGGTCTGTACAGGACCTCATCTTGCTCGTTGTGGGGACCTGCACAGAGACCACAGTTCCCAGTGATTCCAACATGGCCATGTCAGGGTTCTGCCTATGATTCGACCCAGGACCTTTGGTTTTTTTTATCCATCTTCATTTTGAATTTGATATAATGCTGCTCCAAAAATAGCAGAAGCTTCGAGTCAGAAACTCAGCAACAATGCTTGTTAAATCTCATTATCTTCTCTGATGATTCACCCTCAGCATCCACTGAAGCCTGTATCTGTACACAGCGTTTGTGTACGTCTGTCCAGTCATGTATGTGCAAAGATGTGTATGAATCTACGGACATACATACATGGCTATGCCTGTGTGACTGTGGACTTCCATGTATGTCTCTCTGTGTATGTCAACAGGTTCATACGTGTGTGCCTGTATGCTAACTAGCTTTCCTAATGAAGCTTTCTAGGGTAGCACAGTCCGAGTGAAGGCTTTTCTGCATCTGCATCTAGAATGTTCCCCCTTTCTTAAATTCCCCTCCCCATCCTACTTTGTCTCCTTAGTTTGTTATGAGCACTTCTTCTTATCCATTTGACACATTATTTTCTTCCACACTGCATTGCTTAGGAGGAGAAAAAGCGGCTTCCACAAGAAGCTCTCCCCTGTATTTTCACAAAGTGAAAGCAGCAGCCCTCCTTGGGGAGGGGAAAAAAGGACCACACAAACAATGCCCATGGTCCTCTAGACGCAGAATCCAAAAGAAATCTTTCTCAATGCCTAGAACATTTGTGACACACTGATGCTTAAGGTGGCCGAACTCGGCAACATTTCAGAGTTACAATTCTAGCTCCAAAGCTCAGCAAGTTGAGCAAGCTATTATCCAAAGGCCCTCTTGTGTAACAGAAACGCTCCAGGAATCTCAACGTTGAGAGCCTTTTGAGGCTGGCCATTCATGAATGTGCTGGGCTGTTCTCCTCTTTAGAGCTGCCGTGGCATTATATGAGAGCTTGGAGGCTGCTTTAATTAAAGTTATCTGAATAGAGTACAGTATGCCAGATGTTCATAATAAATATAATGTAGCTTATGTAATGTTATGCCATCATGGAATATATTGGAATGGTTGTGACTCTCCATTATCAGCCATAATAAATCGAAATTTATTTCACTGTGTTTAGGCATTAAGTATTTCTCAACCTCTATAAATTAGCTTAGTATTTGAACTTCGCCTTATGCTGAAGGTTTTCAATAGAGATAATTAAAGAGCTCTTCTGGTAAAATTAGTGCACATTATTTCCACTAGAATTAAACACACACAAGGGATACTGTACTCTGTGCTATTGATGCCTTTGATTGACGTTTTTAAAGTGTAAATGTCAATTAAGCTTTTTTCCCCTTTCCATGCATTTTCTTGTACTGCACAATGGTTAACACTATTATTTAATCTCATAAAATATCTGCACAGCAGCATAATGCTAATTTAACCTTTTTTAAGGTGAAAATCCATTCAAAATCTTCAGCTGATAAGCACCTGGCGCCTGGGCTCCTGCACATCTGTGCCAACCCTCAGTTGCTCAAGGATGGATGTGGGATTTTTCCAGGAGGATTGAGAGAGGTTGCTGTCATGATGGCAAGATGGGAGTAGGAGGACATTAATTATTCTTAAAGGTGTGTTTTCACACAAAGTTCATATGCCTAGTGTGACCGGGCCCAAAGAATCAATGGTCTCTATGGCTGGGGGTGAAGTCTTCCAAGCTGGTGGGCCTGTACTCCATTTTTCCTGGGTTAGACCTATTGACCCTCTGACTAGGGAGCCTGGCTTCCAGACTGCTGCAGATCAGGATGAATCTGACCTCATCTTGTCAACAGCTGGTTAGGTGTTGTCTGCAGGGCCAAGGCCCTGGTTCTGTGGTGCCAGATACACAGTTGGTTATAACCATAAATGTGCTTCCTTACACAGCTTTGAAGTGCTGGCATATAAGTTTGGGACCCATCAAGACATAGATGAGCTTGAAGCAATGGTCAGAAGGAGATCACCATGACAGAAAGGCTTTGGATAAGTCAAGTGAAGAAGGAGGACTGGGGTTTGCCTTGTAGGACAGAGAAGTGAAGAGACGGGAAGGAGAGAATGCGGCAGACAAAATCACATTTGTGAGTGAAAGTTGTGGACCCATCAGAGGTACGTTTTTGGCCAGTACAACCTGGCAGAGATATGCTTTCTGGCCAAGTTGAGCTATTGATTCTGATGTCTGTGAGCTCCTGATCCCTGAGCCCAAGGAAACAGCTGGGTGGGTATCACAGTGTCATAGGAGGATGAAGCAGCAGAATCAAAATTCCATGGTCTGCCTGGGCTATGCTGGGAGTTCAAAGCCGGTCTGGAGACTTAGTGAGACCCTGTGTCAGCGTAGGGAATGAAAGCGGGCTGCTGTAGATACAGCTCAGTGGTAGACTGAAGCCCTGGGTTCGATCCTCAACACCAAGAGGGGAAAGAGTGGGGTGGGACTCATAACAGGCGTGCTTTCTCATCTTGAACAAGGAGCTTATATTGTGCTATGCTTCGCAGGGACATTTGTAAACATCTAAGTACTTCTTCTATGAAAGAATTCTTTATTAACTTCCAGAAATTTTCCAGCTTAAATGGCATGTCAGTGTTTGGTTGTTCTCTGCAAACCTCCACACATGCTCAAGACCCCCTCTGGATTTCTAGCAGCTCACAGTACTGCCCTTCCCCACGCAGGGGGTTCATTCCTCCAGAAGCACCCCTACCTTCAGTTTCCTTCATCATTCCAATCCGTGCTGAGTGAAATGAAGAAAACCTTAGGAGACACAAAGGAGTGGAATGGAGCAGTGGAAAGATAAAATAACAGGACAATCCATTTGAATCTGACTATGACGATCACTAGGAAAAGTGCTCACTGAAGAATTGGGAGGGTCAACCTAACTGCTTGCTGAAGAACAAGTTCCTCCCTTCTGCTTGCCCAGTCAAAGCCAACACAGCCAAATCAGTTTGGAAGTCTCTTTCAATGCAAAATGGGCATTTTTATTTAAGAAATCAATGGTGACAGGCAGTTATTTTCTAGTTTAAAGTTGAGGGGAACACCCAAGGAAAATTATAATCATGCAGTGATTTATCAGAAATTTCCCCTCATAGAAATATTATTCAAAATGTGTGAGCAGGTCCTTTGACAGTACAGATATATTTAGAGATCTTTATTTCTCAACTTGGAACAATTAATAGACCTATATGTTAATAGCAATATTTCATTGGTAGTAGCACTATTTGTGGCATCATTCACAAATAAGCTGTTGATAAAGTAATACACGGTAACATGTCTGTGTTTATAGCTATGTATATGGTATGTATTCACATCCATATACATGTACACATACTGGGAAGCTGACCGACACTGACTAGGTTGTTACTGGTTGCAGTCAGTGCATGTGTGTGTTTATACCTATCAGCTCATTTAACCATAGAAACTAGATGTCAGAAAGTAAGGACACAGCGTTACTTCAAAGCTTTCAAGCTTTTGACTGTTTTAAGTCAAGACTTCAGAGTCAAAATTATAGGTAATGGTGTTATATTTTTAAATAATTTAGCCATTTAACTCTCAAAATCACAAATGTAAAGATGCATGCTCTTGAGTATAGGAATATAGTTCAGTCAGCAGAGTGCCTCAGTCAAAAGCATGAGAAGTTTGGATTCCCAGCACTCAGAAAAAGAGCCAAGGCATAGTGGCATGTATCTGTGACTCTAGCACTGGATGAGAGATAGAAATGGATCCTTGTAGCTCATTCACTGCCAATCTAGCTGAACAGATGAGCTCCCAGCTCAGTGAGAGTATCTTCTGTTTAAAATAAATAGTTAAATAAGGTGGAATACAATAGAGGAAGAAACCTTACATCAGTCTTTGGCATCTACACACACACACACACACACACACACACACACACACACAGCTTGCTGCTAAGCCTTTTATTTGTCTAAACAATTTGTCTAGATTTGGTCAGAATTATCACTGAGGATGCAGATCTAGGAGCATCCAGTGTTTCAACATCAGAGACGAGGGACAAGATCAAAATAGCTCTCCTGACTTCATATATTGTTTCCTGTGGCATTTGTGATATAGCACCAGGGTCTCTGCAGAGGTTGAACTTCGTGGCTCTTCCAGCTCAATGGCTGTTGTATAGCTGGGTTCATGGCCCACCGCTGGCCCTATGCCTCCTCTCTTCTCATTCTCGTTTCCTATTATGGGAACAACAATTGCAGGAACACACCTAGATTGGCCAGAACAATCAATCACCATATCTCACATAAGATGACCGATTGAGAATTTGGTCTAAACATTTGGAAGAGACCATTATTCCATCTCTTGCAATTTCCTTAAATTATTTTTATACTTTTGAGATTAAAGTTTAATATGAATGTTTAGATTTTATTTCAGTGAATATTGCTGACTATTACTAAAGACGTCAATCCAAGACGTAAATGCATAGAGAATTACAGCCTTCTGAAGGCAGACACCATCTAAGGAATCTGTTCTCTAATCCCATCTGGAACAATGAATCTATGGATTCTTATTGAATGTACACAGAACAGAGCATCTCTGTGTGGCAAAGGGAAAGTCTGAGTCATGTTACCATCATTCATTCACTCAACAAATGTTAGTTAAGGTCCACTCCTTGGCAGGTTCTGCTTAGCATGGCAGAAATCAGCCCATAACAATGTTGAGGCAGGAGACTCTGACACTGAGCAGTTGCCCTGACTACAGCTTCATGTGTCAAGTAGAGTGGGTCACAGAATGCCAAACATCTGGATGAGCCATGGCATTTCCCAAACCCTTTGTATTGTATGTTGAATCTTGTTATTAAGCCCTTCTTTTTGAAATATTTGTGTTAATTCTTTGAAAATTTCATATAGTCTGTTTGGGTCATATTAACTCCCTATTTTTCCAATCGTAACTCTTCACAGAACTCTACCCTACAAATTAATTTCTTCTTTTTTTTTAAATAACCCATCTAGTTGAACGTGTGCTTTCCATATAGTCCCAGGCATAAGGCCACCCAACGCAACGTGCTTAACTTATGAGGGCCACACCCTCAAAGGAAACTGACTTTCTCTTCCCGAGAAGTCATCCACTCTCCATAGCACTTCAGTTAAGGATGGAGGCCCAAGACCCTCTTCCCTGCCCATGTGAGAGTGTTGGCTGGCTTGATCTTTTTTTAATACATTTTAATTAATATATAGTTATATCACTTTCTCCCTCCCTTTTCCCCTCTCTAGCCACTTTTAAGTCCCTTCCTGCTCACTCTCAAGCTGATAGCCTCTTTTTAATGATTATTGTGATATATGTGTGCACAAATATTTAAATACAAACTGTTGAGGCCATTTTTTTTCTTTGTGTGGACATGGTTTTAGGGCTGAGCACTCTGTATTAGACAATCATTCTTGTTCAGCCTTGTGCAGGCAACCACCTCTACTGTGAGTGCAAGAGTGCTCCAGTCTGCCCTCCCCTCTGGATCCTTACAGTCTTTCTCTTCCACAATGATCCACAAGCCTTTAGGGGGCCTGATGTAGATGCCCTACTTGGGGCTGAGTATTTCACTGGCATTTGTCCCTATCTCCTTGTACAGGGATGATATCTAACACATTAAGCCTCTCTTAGCTGATTATGTGTGGTGATATATTGTGTACCCTAATATATTGTGCATCCTAATAAACTTGTCTGGGGTCAGAGGACAGAACATCCACTAGATAGACATAGAGGCCAGGAAATGGTGGCACTCACAGCTTTAATCCTATCACTTGGGAGGCAGAGATCCATCTGGATCTCTGTGAATTTAAAGCCACACTGGAAACAGCCAGGCATGGCGACTCACACCTTTAATCCCAGGAAGTAATGGCAGACAGCAGAAAGGTATATAAGGCGTGAAAACCAGGAAATAGAGCTGGTTAAGCTTTTAGGCTTTTGAGCAGCAGTTCAGCTGAGATCCATCTGGGTGAGGACTCAGGGGTTTCCAGTCTGAGGAAACAGGATCCGCTGAGAAGTTGGCAAGGTGAGGAATCTGTGGCTTGTTCTGCTTCTCTGATCTTCCAGCATTCACCCCAATACCTGGCTTCAGATTTATTTTTTATTAATAAGACCTTTTAAGATTCATGCTACAATTATGAATGTGACATGGTCTTTCTTGGGGCCCAAGAAGTGTGGGAAGTTGTTGGGAGGCCATGCTGGTCAGAAGTTGCAGTCCACCATGACCTGGGCAGCCTTCTCCAAGCTCAGTCACATGAAGGACTCCCTCCCCTGTGAGGCTTTCTGCTCTCTATCTGCCCTTATTTCGAGGCTGTCTCTAGGCCTGGATGCCTGACTTATCTCAAGGATGGCGCTTGACATAGTTCCCCGCAAAAGCTCTCTGCCTGATGCCTATATGATAATTAGGTTAATGCTCTAGCCATTTTGACAGGCCCGTGCTTCCACTAATCCAGCTACACGATAGGAGCATGCTACTTCATGCAAATTAGGGTTTGTCCCCAGGCTTCCCAATCCTATATGTTTCCTATACTCTGGAATAAAGTTGAGTTGTCTTACTGAAGTCATCTCCTGGAGGGCTATCTCCATCATATCCACAGCCATCTAAACCCTGTTCACCCTTCTGCTCCCTCCACCTTCATGGCCTCGAGGCCAATGATCTCTGAGGAAGAAGGAGAACCACAGGAAGTTGTAAGTTGATCCACGGGATGCCACCCAGAGGCTGTAGCTGTAAAGTAGCTAGAGAGAGGGGTGTCTAAGGTCATGGTGGCAGCTGTAGTTCCAGGGACATCTGAGTCTGGGTTTATGGGGCAGCTAAGACAATCTGGGGCTTTAGAGGACAAGTGTGAGAAGAAGGAAGGGTTAATGCAGCAGCTAAACATCGCCGTTAACGTGGACTGATGCAGAAAATGTTATGGGTGAACAAGACTTGGAGAGAGGAGGAAAGGTACAGGTTTAGACACAAGGAGGCTGAGATTTCAGAATACAGGGCAGAGGTGGCCTCCTCTGAACCTTGCTGGTCAATCTCCACTGTTTTCCAGTTAATGTTTCTGTACCAGCTGCACATCTTGCCTCCTACCATGGCTTGGACTATTGCTCTCAACATCATCTAGCCCTGAGCCCTGGCCACAGCCTCTCAGGTTCATCCCGCAGGGCCTAGCTTCCTCCTCACTTTTGGAAAGTTGTTCAAATGGCCCTTTCCAAAGAGACTTTTTCACGCTATTTAAAACGGCAATCCTCTTTCCTGTCTCCCTGGTCCCCTCCCAGTGAAGTTTGGCTGTCACGTATTTGCTTGTATGCTGTCCGTTTTTCATTATCATTCTCCATCTCTCTCCTGCAGAAGGTCTGTTCCGAGGGAGCAGTACACATGTTGTCTTTTCTCTTCGTTGACTGTCTCATGCACATACAGCCTGTGGGTTGTCAGTGAATACTTGCTGCAGGGGTGAGCAGATGCTGCTTACACTCTGTATCATTTGTGATCTTCTGAAGACATGTAAAACTGTTAATTCTATCCATTAAGCCGTGGTGGAGGAGGCTCACCTAAGCTCCTACCAGGCACAGCACTGGGGCTACAAAACCTCCCTGTGTTCAGGCTAAACCTGCTGAAGGAAAGGCATCCAGTGGGAATGTCTTTAATTTCTCTGTATCCCTTTGATTCTTGAGAGCTTCATCTGCCTGCTGATATTGAAGCCATGTGCCTCCAGGAGAGAGCTGAGACCGTCTCCAGATGTGCTTGTCAATGTTGGCAGCAATCATATTTTTATCCATTTTGAACATATTTTTCTTGATTAATACAAGGAGCCCTATGTAGAGATTCTCAAAATTTACCTAACAGCTGCATAGTCAGGTCAGATAAGATCACGATCAGAAGATGTTCATTTCAGATGGAAGGATGATGTAATGTTCTACCCCATTTGCCTCTGTTCTATGAGGTTCAAAGCTTTGGGATTTAAACTCTCAACTTTGCTAATCATAGATGTGATAAGGTTGCTGTCATAAATATGCTAAGTGTCCCAGGAAGTCTAGTGTGAAAGGAATAAGCCTTTTATGAATAATTTGTGTGAACCAGGGATGGTAGCTCAGCAGTCCTGTGCTTCTCTGGCATGCACACTGCTCTGGGTTGGCACCTCAAAACTACCAAAAGAAAGTCTGAGGTTCATCTCCAATAAAGGATCTGCTTGCTTCCAGGGGGTGGGGGTGGGGGTATGCTCTTGTTCTCATCTGAAGTGCCCCTGATCTCAAGTGTTTTTCTTTGTGGACTGCTTAACTCTCCTGACATTTTCTCTGGAAAGCTAATTGGTGGACTAGAGAAGGATGTAAAGTTCTTCACTTGGGCACCTGCAAATTCAACTTTATTTGCAAATGCGTTTGTTTCAGATGTCACCTAGTCTTGGTGAGGCTATACCAGGATTGGAGGAGGTCCTAACACTGAGGACATGTGTGGTGCTGAGGAGGAACCTATAGGCATCTGCTATGTGCTGAAGGAGGTCTGAGCCAAGCTGCTAGACCAGCCATGCAGTGTCAAGGACAGGAGCCAACAGAAGGTAAGAGAGATGTAAGGTGCTTTCTAAGTTGTTCTGCTTTCTGTTACTATAAGAAACGCCTGAGATAATCGGCTCTCCAGAAAGGAGGGCTTGTTCTATACCATGATCGTGGAGGTTTTACTCAACAGAGAGTTGCCCCCATTGCTTTTGGCCTTGTGTTGGGATAGAAAAAAATAGCTTAACTTATGGTAACAAAGAGAGAGAGAGAAGGGGCTGTGTTTTCGTATCCTGTTCAAGTGCAGTCCCCCAGTGGCCTATCTTTCTCTTATTAGGCCTTACCTCCTAAAGGTGCCACCGTCTCCCAAAAGTGCAAACTGAGGACTGAGACCTTTACACATGGGCCTGTGAAGACACAAACTGTAGAAAGAAACTCCAGGTGATGGTTCATCCCTCACTGCCTCAGTAGCAGCCCTGGATGCTGGCATAGGTTTTCAGATGTCTGTCCTCAGAGCTGTGAGACAGTTAAGTTTCTGCTGGGTTAAGCCATGTTAACTATTGTGCCTATGCAACCATGAGACAGTGACCACAGCATTCAAGGAGCTGGTCATTGTCTCTAGTCCCCAGGAGTCCTCCTACCAGGGGTCCCAAATGGAAATGCTTCTACCGGCTGGGGAGATGGAGCTGGAACTGAAGGATAGAATTCCAATGAGGGAGGGGCTAATTGATTGATGGAGGAGAGAGGGACACTGGTGTGTGCCACAGATGTGTACCAGGAGAAAAGAAAGGGAAGTTTTCCTTTGAAGCTAGAAAATAAGTCTAAAATTTTAGATGTCAGATAGAAATGACCTCTATAAAATGTTATTTTCTGATCATTCAACAACCGAAGAAGAAAATGGGAACTGTTAAGATTGTTCTTGAACTAAAATTGCAGATATTTTATTTCCATATGCTTATGGAAAATCACCATTCAAATACAAAGAACTTGGCAGAAATTGTGGGTAATGGATTTTTCATAGCTTTATTACACTAAAAGTGAAATTAATCCAAACTCTATGATGAAGACGGGATGCCCAAGAACAAACTAAGTGTCCTTGGAGGATGACACAGATTCTGTGTATTTGTTAGGTTCGTACTAAATTATTTGCAAATGCTGAACACAACCCCGAGAATTTCACAGCTCCATGTGTGTAAATTAATATAAATTGGAATGATAGAGGCCTGAAATTGTAGCTAGAAGTCTTTTAAATGTTGATTTTCCCCCTGATTAATGTGCAACCTGGAGGATTGTGAGGCCCCTTGCCTTTCCTAAAATCCTCTTCTGTCAGAAGAAGGGAAAGATCCCCCTGCCTCCCAGCCTTATCTACATTCTGCCTCTGCCTCTGACAGAGATGTCGAGAGGATAAAGCGATCACACAGGCAAAGTTCTGGGAGCTTCTCAGAAGCAATCTAATTTGCCTACTTAGAAGGTTTACTGAGAGGATAAAGGGAGCCCAGATTCTTGTGAAGTGGTGTGAAGCTCTCTGAAGAAAGGCAGGGAGCGCTCAGCGACTCCCATCCAGGAATTGTCATGCAGGAGAGTGAAATTCAAGCGTGTTGAACCTCATCGCAAAGCCCCTAGAACAGGCTTTTCCTGTGAGCTGTTCAGCTGTCTTGTGATTATCCACAATAGGTTAATCCTTTGCGCTGTGGCATCATTGAATCTTGGCTGGGGATAGAGGCAGTACTGCAGGCTTCGGTGATGGACTTCACAGAAATTTTACCAGAACGTTGCTTGTGGGAAACATCTAAAAGTAAATGAAACAAAAGCAAACACTCGATGTGCTCTCAAAATTGTCACCTGTACGCTGAGGAGATGGCTCAGCAGTTCACGTGCTTGCTGTGGAAACAAAGGACCAGAGTTTCAGGTTAGATACCTAGAACACACATAAAGTCCAGCTTCAGAAAATGGAGATGGAGAAGGGATCCCTAGAACAGTTTAGCTGTAGGGCTAGCTGTACCGGCTCTGGGTATGAGAGGTTATGCCTTAAAAGAACAAGGTTGAAGAGTAAGCGAGGAAGGGTCCCAGCATCAATCGCAGGCCTACACATGTCTACGTGCAAACACAAGGAAAGAACTGAAAGCTGCCATCTGTGTGCACTGCTGGACCTCTCCCAGGGCTGCAGAGGTTTCCATTGCCCTGGGCACCTGTCAGTTCAGCAGCCCTTCCCCGTGCTCTGGGTCACACCCCAGGCCCGCTTTTGCCTGACGCTGCATCTGTGGCTGCTTCTGAACCAACCCTACCCTGAAGCCAAGGCTCCAACTCTGCTCCTTTTCTATCAGTTCCACTTCTGCCCACACTTCAAGTATGACAGCAATGACTCTGCTGCCCTACAGGTGGCTAATGGTGCCTCTAGTCATTCTCTTCCACTTTCAGGCCTTTCAACCTCTGCTCCATCCACTTCTAAGAGTCACTCAAAGGACACAACTCACCCCAGGAGGTGACCATAGGTGACCTCCTCGTACCTCTTGGCCACTTTCCTCAGTGGAACTTGGGCTTTGAGATCTGTCCAGGACCCTGTTTAGAAAGCATGAGTGTGTTTATCACGGAGATAAGGAGCCAAGGGCCTAGAGGGGTCCTGAAGAGCAGGGCACTGTAATAAAAGTCTGGTTCTTCCTCCACTGGTGTCAGAGAACAGAGGCATGAGCCCTGCCGCTCACCCCTCCCATCTGGATGGTGAGCCCTTGGGTAGTAAAAATGGTACACACAATTCTACATAAACTGCAGCCATTAAAGTCATACTTTATGATAGTTGACAAGCAATAGCCAATAAATCATGACAGGCAAGGGAGTGACAGAATCTTCACCCAGGTAGCCATGATGGTGGAGATGTTTCCCTACACCCAATGGACTTCTCAATGATGCTGAACTTAAAATATTGCTAAAACTATGAATTGTGACCCACCATGTACACACACACACATATATACACACATATGTACATATACATACCTACAAACATATACACATATGCATTTATATACATACATATATAGATGTACATAGACACACTATACAGATACATACATTCACATACACACACAGAGTGGCGGGGGAGAAGAATGAGGATTGGTGGACTGGGTTCTCTGATGGAGAGGCCTCAGAGCCTCAGAAGCTAGGTGTGTTTATGACATAAATTTGAACAGGGAGGTGGGGTTATTGCACAAAGCTGATCAAGGAGTTGGAGTTATGGCATACAGATAAACAAGGGGGCAGGGTTATTACACAGATAAACAAGGAGGTAGATTTAGCTCATCTTGGTAAGAGCCATCTCTGTAAGGGAGCTGTCTTCTGACTGTAAACAACCAGGAAGAGAAAGCTATGGTGGACATTTACTGCACACCTCATCAGCATCCACACACAGATCAGAGGAAGGCTTTGCCATTTCCCTCTGACACTTACCTGAGGAGATGAGACTTCACCATCAGTTGAGGCTAGGGGTCTTCATGCCCATGTCAACAATACAAATACGCCGCTGCTTCTTCATTCACAGAGGCAGGGCTTCCTCTACTCCCCATGGCAATGGGCTCTATAAAATCTTCCAGCACTGAAGTCTCACTGGAAGGGAACTGGCTCCTTTTATTTTTTTTTCTCGAGACAGGGTTTCTCTGTGTAGTTTTGGTTCCTGTCCTGGATCTCACTCTGTAGACCAAGCTGGCCTCGAGCTCACAGAGATCCCCCTGGCTCTGCCTCCCAAGAGCTGGGATTAAAGGCGTGTGCCACCGGCACCTGGTGGAACTGGCTCCTTTTCTCTCAGGTTTGTCAGGAGAGAGGGAGCATTTGGAGATCAAACCAGGCCTGCTCTAAGTTGTTTGAAATAATGGCTTTCAGGCTGTGTCTCCACCTGGGCAACTTCATTTTTCTAACTGCATTTTGAGTCAAGCACTGAGGCAGAGTGACTCTGTATCTCATTTGTGCATGTAGACACTGCCACCTGTTAGCAGCAGCCCAGCCATGAGACAGACCGATAACTTTCTAAAGGTAAATAGGTGCCACCTCTGTACATCTGGAAGTAGGCTGGGAACACACGGGCACACGGGGGTATTATAACCATGCTAGCAGGGCAGGTAGATAGCTCAGGCTGTAAAGCATTTGCCTCATATGCATGGGGACCTAAGTTTGATCCCCAGAAAGTATCTTTAAAAGCCAGACATCATGAGTTTTCCACCTGTAAACCCAAAGCAGAAAAGGTAGATACAGGAAGGTCACTGGGACTGACTCCTGTCAGCATAATCACAGGTCATGTTCTATGCTAGTGTGGATGCTGTCTCAAAAACAAAACAACAAAGAGACAAGACAGACATCTGAGAACAGCAGCCCCAATTGCCCTCTTCCTCACGTATGAATGCACACACATACGTGCAACCACCCCCCACCCCACACACACACACAGGTGGGCAGGGCAAAGCCTTAAAGCCTCATATCTATCAACAATGTCCAAGGGCATACGAAGCACACTAGACTAATGATGGGTATGGCACTCACCCCATAAAGAGAAGGACACTGCAATGGTAATGGTCCCTCTTAGATTGTCATGGAACCAAGTACTGCATATGTTGGCCAACAGCTAAAGAAGACCAGATTGTCCCCAGAATTTCAGCTTAGCATTATCAACACTGTTTGACATGACCAGCAGAATCACTGTGGGTGTGTACACACCCTGGCCTAGGCATGGCTTCTATGACTTATGTCTTGGTAGCTGGGGTTTTGGGCCTCCAGCCACTGTCCAGGTGGATTTTACCTTATCTCCCCCAAGTACCTGTAGCATATATCATAGTTAATACAGGTAATTCAGTTCAGAATAAAAGGATCCATGACACTAACTATCAAGGTAAATCAGAACTATTTGGTGCAGCCAATAAAACCAATGTAGCTGGTGAACTTTGGTTTACGAAGCCTGGCATTGTGGCACATTGCAAACATGTCTGTCTCTATTCCTGACAGAACAATCACTAAAAAGTGTAGAGCATAGAGGTCAAAGTAAACATTTCATAGTCAGAAAGATCCCGGTCAAATTCACACCATCAGTAAGTCAGCTGAGTGAGTGTGGAAAAGTCTCCTTATTGCACATGTTTGCATCATTCTAAATGTCAGCTGAATACATTTACATTTGACTTAGACAGTTCTTGTAATAAGAACGAGTGGTGTATAAATCATCTAATGCCACACCCAACAGTTTATTGTCTGAACTGTTTTGTTGTTGTTGTAAGTGATTGAAACGCTTTAAATACAAGTCTTGTGGTTTGTCTACCTTCCAGCCTTCTCAGTTCTGCACTCATTCTTTCTCTATGAATGTACAGAATCTAAAATACAGCGACAAAGCAGAACATATTCCCACCAAGGAAGCAAGGAACCAAGGCTGGACAGCCCCTTCCAGGAGGCTGAATGTTCCAAAGAATAGCAGATGCTCTGGGCACCTATAAAAACTCTTGTTTCTCTGGAGCTTTGAGATCTCAAGTAGGGTCAGGTATTTCCCCAAAACTTTACTTTTCTGGAAGTTACTAGTGCTTCTAACTTGCCAGTCAGCTTTTCTTACATAGAGTCCTGCTTGTCAATCACTACACAAGATGAGCATGGTATAGACCACCAGGGTTGGTGACTGCGAGGCTGAGGCAGATGAAGGACTTTTTCTTTGGTGTATGGTTTCCCCAATGTCAGATGGTTGCCTTTGAGTATCCATTCCCTTCCCAAATCATTGGCTGACCAGCAGTCTGTGCTTCCTTCCCTTGGCTGTACATGTAAAGGGCTGGAGATGTAGGTTGAGCTTAGCAAATTGGGTTTACACATGCTCCTTATGAGTATAAGCTGTTGGGGTGGTAAGATGCATGTGGTGCTTAGTCTAAGTACATCAGCCTGTACCCCATTTCCTTGTGGTTCAGGCAAATTATGTGAGGGGGCGCTAAGAAAACCCCCAAACACCTGTCCATCATGAAGCCAAGGCAAATCAGACAGTAAAGCTTAGGACAGAGAGAACATGGGAGTGGGAAAAGGCAAGAAGTGACTGTTTCCACACTGTATGCTGGAGAGTCCCGCGGAAGTGTTCATGTGTTAAGCTCCAGAGGTCTTCAACATCAGCATGTGGCAAGAGGTCACCAACAGTCCAAAGGGTTGCTTTTAATGTGAACATGGCTATGACAAATGCAGGGTGTAATTTTCCTCCTTTGGCTTATTTCTTCACAAATTCTGAATATTATTCTTCATCATAAAGAAGCCATAATTCCATATGATCTCTATGCTTTTTATCCACTTAGGTTTCTGGGTTTTTTATTAAAAGGTTTTATTTGAAGATAATGTTCAATGGACCCAAGTTTTAAACAGGAGATTAAGTCCCTTCATAGCACAATGTTGATGCAAATTCATTTGAATCTTGATTGAGACGTCCTGGTGGAGCTGGGGAGTTGTGGACCACAAGGTTGGATTAATGTAAATCGATTTGTCCAGGGTTATTTGTTTAGATAATGGAGGTAATAGAAGGAGGGCCAGGGTCTAGGAGCAGAAGCTGGGAGATGGCCCACCCTGTCATCATGTTCAAAGCAAGTTCACTTCAGGGCAGACTCCATTTAGACAGGGAAAATTCAATTAGGATCATCCTGTGGACTAAAGAATCCCAGCGGAGTGCCTGAGTGAAAAATGGAGGCCTCATTGTTTTATCAAATACATGCTAACAAATGAGATTTTTGGCCCTGTCTGAAATTCTAAGGTGTGTGTGTGTGCACTAGAGCTCATATGTGTGTGTATGTGTGTACATATGTATGCACATGTATATGTGTGTGTGTGTGTGTGTGTCTGTGTGTATGTGCCCATGTGTGTCCATATGTATATGTATGCCTATATTTCTGATCTGTTACTAAGATATTGTTCACAAATCAGCATTACTTATACTTTTGCATTTATAGCTTTTGTAATTATTTTTTTGCAAACATGACCTCCTTCTTGAAAAAAAGTAGTTATATTTTTCTGTAGTCCCTTTTCTAGCTTCTTTTAGCAAGTGAATTATCAAGATCTAGGTGTGGATCTAATTACCTCATCCCAAGCCTCATGGTGCAGTTAGAGGGCCATCATGGGTAAGTCTACACCAGTAGTCACCTTGATTTTTAATTTGGTAAATGATAATAGTGTGTATTGCACACACATTGAACAAGGAAACACACCCTCTCACATCCCAGTGGGGGCACTTGTTTGCAGGTGGAAATTAGCTCCCTGTTCTTTCAAAGAAAACCCGAGGGCAGGAAAAGTGCATCAGTAAGTCTGCCAGTGTGAGGGGGACATTGTCCGGTATTATTGCTGCTTTAGAGACCACAGAAGAGTGGGTGCTTGTTGTTGTTGTTGTTTTCCCCCTCTTTAGATTATCAAAAAGAATCATAGATTAAAAACTCATGAGTAACACTCACAAAATAATATTTTGGAGACCTCATTCCTTTGACTCAGCATCAGTCACGGTGAGGAAATACTCAGTGACAATCTGAGACTCCATGGGGAAGAAATAAGACAGAGACCAAAATCCTTTCACCATGACTTTTGAGACATTCCCTAATCCTGCAACAGGGCAGCATGGTGCACAGCTGGCTGGGCTAGGCATATGTGGAGTGCCGCAGCCCAAGGGAAGGTCTGTGTAGGTCCTCATGATGCATCATGGGTCTGTGGGTGTCAGCCAAGGGCAGTCCAGGCCTCAGTCAGCTCTGTACGTGTGTCACTCTTTCCTCTGGTGTCAACAACCACCAATATATCCACAGCCTGGTCTGTGTGACCCAGTCTTACACAGCTGTAGTGATGTCTCCTTATTCAGCCTTTTAAAACTAAGTATAGAAAACAGCATATTGAAGTAAAAAATAAATCCAGAATATGACATACTCCATGAAGGCACTTGAAGGAAGTGTTTGTAAGTATATAATCCTGGGCAATACAGTTAAAAGGAATAGAATCCAAGAAGGGGTAACAGTCAGCCAAGATTCTTTCCTCCCAATCACTGGGAGCCTTGCTCAATCCCACAATTACCAAGTCTCTGGAATACAGGTACAGGTGACAATATTTAACTTCCAGTTTCCAAAGCCCCGAGGGAGTTTTTCCAAGCAATTTTAGCACAGAAGCTAAAGTTTGACCCTGGAATATTCCCAGAGGCTCATATCTCTATGCTGGCTCCTCATTTGTGGAACCAGTTTGAAAAGGGTGCACCATTTAGGAGGTCTGGCATGCCCAGCAATTGCAGATCAGGAGAAACAGACTTTGAATGCTGGTTCTGGCTTCAGTATTTACAGGGTTTCCTGATCAACCACCATGTGAACAAGCTTGCCACATATTCCCGCTACCCCATCATCCCCACTATGCTAAAGTGAAACCTCTGGAGTTATGAGCCAAAATGCACCCTTCTTCATCCAGTTGTTTCTCTTAGGTATGTTACCACAGCAACAAGAAAGTAACAGGTAAAAACTGATGTGAGCCAGGAGGGTTCAGATCATAAAAGCAACACAGAGGGATAAGGAACCATTCTCAGGTATTCTGGGAAGACTCCTTAAATAGGCTACCATAAGCATTTCTAAAAATGCCATTGAAATTTAAGAGAGGTTGATCTCATGAAGTATAACTTCAAAGTTAGACACCGAAGGAAGGGAAATGTGGGAAGTGGGAGACGCAAAGTCTTTTCTACAAAGCATCATGCAGTGAAGCCGGTGCTGCAAAGGAATACGGTAATCATGATCTGATATCTTGGATTTAAAACAAAACAAAACAAACAACAACAACAAAAAAAAACAAGGTCACAACACATGCATA
Source organism: Peromyscus attwateri (assembly GCA_902168425.1). Taxonomy (NCBI): domain Eukaryota; kingdom Metazoa; phylum Chordata; class Mammalia; order Rodentia; family Cricetidae; genus Peromyscus; species Peromyscus attwateri. The sequence goes on along the minus strand of CABHPP010115138.1, from coordinate 287 downwards.
GTTTCTAGGGCTGTTTGACACCCTAAATAGCACAGATGTATTGACTCAGTTCTCAGGAATAGAAGGATGGGGTCAAGGTCTGGCAGGTTTGCAGACATGTTTCTTGCCTGCCTTCTTCTTTCTGATGCAATGACTGGGGTTCCTTAGCTTCCAGAATCCACAGCATCTTTACCTGGTGTTATCTCTGTCTCTCCATGTCCATCTGTGTCCAAATACACACACACACACACACACACACACACACACACACACACACACACACTCATACACACACACACACACACACA
>CABHPP010115137.1:2018-21014 GCA_902168425.1 Peromyscus attwateri | reverse complement strand
CCTCCAGAGCCTCATCAGTTCCACTGATTGACATTTTTTTTCTTCCATGGACTTAAGTCTAGGAAGGAGAAACGGAGAGAAAAGAGCATACCATCCTCCTTCTAGGACAATGACTGATCTCTCTGGGTTGGGCCAAGATTTTATTTACTGCATCATGCATGACTCTGGTGCCCTCAGGGCCCTTTCTCTATGGTATGAGTACTGCGTGTCTTGAGTTGAAGTACTACCTGACATTAAATGAAGGATTTGGAAAAATGGTGCATTTTCTTTGTCCATCTGAGTTTTGACCACAGTAGCCTTTGGGGAGGGCTCCTGTTAATTATAAGGTATGTGTGCTTTCTTAAACAGGCTCTTGACTTACTTTCTTGCCCTTAAGACAGTGGTTCTCAACCTTCCTAACACTGTGTTCCTTTAATACAGTTCTTCATGTTGTGGTAACCCCCAGCCATAAAATTATTTTCATTACTACTCCATACTGTTATGAATCGTAATGTAAATATCTGATATGCTATCCCAAAGGGGTCATGACCCACATGTTGAGAGCCACTGATTTAGGAGAAAATTTCCTAGGGCTAAAGAAATGACCCCAAAGTCAAGATTACTGGCTGCTCTTCCAGAGAACCAGGTTTGATTCCCAGCACCCACGTGGCTGTTCACAATTATTTGTTCCTCCGGTCCCAGGGATCTGACATACTCTTCTGCCCTCATAGGTACTAGGCACACATATGAGGTACACAGACATACATTCAGACAAAAGATCCAAACATCTTATTCTAAGGGGTTTTGTCCTCCTTTCCATTAGAAAATTTCCCAAAACTCCTAAAAGCAATTACATCTGGTAACTTACTGTGGTTTGCATCCTGGAGGCTATTTAAGCCTTAGATGTCACACCTGTGATGAAACTGCTGCACGAACAGTGGTGCTTTGGGAGAAACACAAGCAAAATCAGATTTGTGATTGGCTGAATTCAGGACAGTGACACCACTCACTAAAAAGTTGAATTGGGGTCGGCCGGGCGTTGGTGGCGCACGCCTTTAATCCCAGCACTCGGGAGGCAGAGGCAGGCGGATCTCTGTGAGTTTGAGGCCAGCCTGGGCTACCAGGTGAGCTCCAGGAGAGGCGCAAAGCTACACAGAGAAACCCTGTCTTGAAAAACCAAAAAAAAAAAAAAAAAAAGTTGAATTGGGGTCAGGTGGTGGTGGTGCACGCCTTTAATCCCAGCACTCAGGAGGCAGAGGCAAGTGGATCTTGTGAGTTCGAGGCTAGACTGGTCTACAGAATGAGATCCAGGACAGCCAGGGCGACACAGAAACCCTGTCTTGGAAAAAAAAAAAAAAAGTTGACTTGGGCTGGCAAAATGTCTCAGAAGGGGAAAGTGCTTGCCACTCAAGCCTGATGACCTGGGTTTGGAACCCGCACAAAGGAGGAGTCATTCCTGGAAGCTGTCCTCTGCTGTGGTACGTGCACTCGCACGGCAGTGTTGCCTTTTCTCTTTGAGCAGATGTCATTGTAGCTCAGGCTGGTCCAGTACTCACTATGGAGCTTTGAGTTGACCTTGAACAGATGAGGATCCTGTCTCCTAAGTTGTCATATCCAGCTAAAAGGTGGCTTTCTGAATTACCACTAGAGCCAGCTTTCCAGACATTAACCAGGATTCATAGTTTTCCAGTGGAACTTCCCTCTTTCTCGTGGAAGAGTAATAAAAAAGTTAGGTTATTACATAGCTCGGATTTGGGAAGGGGAAGATAAAGCAAACAACTTTTTTAAAATTGATTTCATTTTATGTGTATGAGTATTTTGCCTGCGTGTCTGCGTGCACATGGTGCCCAGTGCCTACAGAGGTCATGTGGGTGCTGGGAACTACATGTGGGTCTAAGAGTAGCAAATGCTCTTAACAGCTGAGCCATCTCTCCAGTCCCAGGTAAACAGTGTATATAGTTAACCATTAAAAAAGAAAAAAAATGATCATCTGCCATTTGACCTCCCCCCCCACCAGCTACACACACCTGGGTTGAGGAAATAGGCGTCTCTTAAAATGCAGTTGGGAATAATGGTCCCAAGCTTATGCTTGCGTGGTCCAGCTAGAGGTGAAAAGAGCACTTATCTGTAAGAAGCAAAAACTGCCAGGCCTCTGAAGGACAGAGTAGCAACTCTGTGAACTGAGAAATGGTTTGAGTGATTAGTGCTGTCCTGCTCTCTCAGTCCTCATCACATTCATTCATGGAATGCACCAGTCATCTTACTGAGGGAAAAGCATGCCTACCACACACTACTTGCTTTATTTATATGAGAACAATGTTCCATAATGACAATTGCTTCATCCCACATGGCCTCTCACCTAAACCATTCTCTTTACCCAGCCCCACTCTACTTCCCTCCATCTCTGCCACTTCAAGATACACCCACACAAACATTTAGAGCTAGTGTCTGATAACCTGATTACCTTCAGAATCCTGGGTAAAGAGCAGGTTTGGCTGCAGGTGTAACCCAGGAGGCCCATCTTGGCACTGAGCCTGAGAGCTGTCAGGAAACTGCTCTGAGCCTTGATTCCTAACATTGGTTACATCTTGAAAGGGCATTTTAGTGTTGTGGGCGATGACCTGCTGGCCTTGGGAATCCTCAGTGAAAAGCTGACTCCAGGAGTCCCTGTCATTCCTTTCACTGTCCCAGGAAAATACAGAAAGAAGACAAGGGCGTTTTGTCACTGATGGTGATTCTTTCCTACTCCAGGTTGGAAGAGGCACGGGGGCCTGCCTGTTTTCCTTGGCAGGCCCCTTTTCTCCCAGTTCAGCTTTGTCCAAGGGCTGACAGCATTTACCCCTAGATGGTCTGATGTGGCTTCCCATGCCTGGACAGTTTGTCTTAGATCCGTGAATCCATTCCCTTTTCCTCCTGGCCTCTCTTTGGTCCAGCAAACAAGAACTTTCCACGTACTGGGTAGAGGAAGAAGCCAGGGAGGCTTTACTTGATCCAGCACCCATCAGGATGTCAGGTTGGGGCAAAGACATCACAGTCAAAGACGGTGTTTCCAAACTGTGGTGGCTAGAAATCTGGGAAGATGGAGGAGAGTGTCCAGCTTCCTGGATGTCTGCAGGAGTTGAAGTGGCCAAAGGTGAAACCATGCCATCATCCTCCAATCCTTGGACCAAACAGTCTGGCTGGGTTCTCTTGCATTCTTGGTTGATGTGATTTTCTTTGAGAGATAAAATGCTCTTCCAGTTACTGTCTTTTGCCATTCCTAATAAAAAGAGAGATAATTACACTAAAAAACTGCCCTGAGCCAGATTCTGTTGGGTTTTCTGAAACCAGTATCAGCTACTATTATTCCCAGGTACAGAAGAGTCTTAGACTCTTTAAATAACTTCACAGCTAATAGTCCTGTTTTCAGTCTTGCTGTTCTCTGCTGAATGCTCTAAAACTTCAGTCATATATTCCCCTACTCAAACATGGGGATGCTTCCAGTGACCCACCTCTGCCTAATATGTCAAGTATGGTTTACAGTCAGACCACAGCCAACTTCTCCAACTCAGTTTTTGTTTCATGGTTTTTAACACACAGCAAAACAGTTTTGCTTTTTTTTTTTTTTTTATTTACTGTAGTTTCAAATGAATAATGATCCTGCCACTAGCTATCCACATACCCAAATATTATCCTTAAGGAAATATTCTCAGCAGACATTTTTGTAAGGTCATAAAAAATCATTAACTATCAAACTTAAAATTTTCTGATAATAAAAGTAAAGTAAATGTTGCCGGGCGGTGGTGGCGCACGCCTTTAATCCCAGCACTCGGGAGGCAGAGCCAGGCGGATCTCTGTGAGTTCGAGGCCAGCCTGGTCTCCCAAGCGAATTCCAGGAAAGGCGCAAAGCTACACAGAGAAACCCTGTCTCGAAAAACCAAAAAAAAAAAAAAAGTAGTTTTTCATGGGAACGCCAATGAAGATATTAGGATGCTAAATCAACCAGTTAAAATCTGAAAACAAACTAGTGTGTAGCTAGTCCATTTTATTAAGTGTGGGATGGACCCTGTTCTCCCTTAAGGATGAATGAAACAGATTTCCAGTCCACCCAAATTATATCAAGATACAATTTTAAAAAGCAGAATGTTAGACGTACTTTTTTTCCTTCTCTAATAAGTTACACTGCAGAACCTGTTCTGTAAGAACCCTCAATTTTTCTCAGAATTCAACAGAGTATAGAAAATACACAAGATTTTGTAACTGGGGAAAGTTGAGGTTTTTTTGAAGAGATGTAGGGGGAGCTTTCCTTGTTATGTAAAATAAAAGTATTATTTGGAGGAGGAGGAAGAGTGCACATTAGTTTATACAGGGCAATCCTGAGTGACACCAAGAGAGGGCCCACTCTCCCAGTGTCTACCCCTGCACCCGGCTCTGCATGCTCTAGCCTGCTCTGAGCTCTCAGGTATGGCCTTCCTCACTGCTCTATTGGTGAATACAAATATTTAAAATTACATGGAGCAGAACAGAACCAGCAAAGCACATGTATAATAATATACTTCTTTTCCAAAGCAACATCTACCGTTCATAAAATGTTTCAACACGGAGAAATGAACACACTTGTTCTCAGATAATGAAATATTCCCAGGCTGGTCACCATACCTGGTTGCAAAGTGACAAAGGATGAAATACTCATCTGCCGAGTGCCTCTTCTTTGAGTAAAAGAAATATTAGGTTTTCTCTCTCCAGGAAGCAATGTCAGCATTTTGGTGCCTGGTTTGATTAAATGTGTCTGAGGGAGAAAAATAATTATTACTATTAACACCAGGGACTCTTAGAAGCATATTAGTTCCACCCTTGGGCCCAACTCATACCCTATTCTCTAGGTAGTTTGTACTGGACATCACCTCCCACTACTTGCTGCCATCTTGAGGATCCTTACTTCAGGAATCACATATTCCAACTAGCCCAGTCTTTTCAATTTCCAACAGTTAGCAGTAAGGCTGACCAAAGAGTCTTTATCAAAGTATCCAAAGATGAGGCACTCTCCTTTATATTTAGAAATAATTAATTCCGCACTGGCATTTTCAATAGTTTTCAAATATTCACTTAATGCTTCAGAGCATGGCCATAGAACCACATGGGTTGGGTTCAAATCAATCTAACATCCCTTTATGGTCAAAGTCCTGAAGAAACTCGGAAGAAACATAAACAAACATAAAGGCAACATCTGACAAACCTATAGCCAGCATTGTGTTACATAAGGAAAAACTCAAAGCATTCACTAAAATCAGGAGCAAGTCAAAGGTGTCTGCTTTCTCTACTCTGAACCAGTGCTAGCAGTCTTAGCTGAGAATAAGAGAAGCAAATGGAAGGGATACAAATAGGAAACATCAAAGCATCCCTGTTTGTAAATGATGATTACATACATAGAGTCCCCACACACTACCAGAAAACCTTAAGAACTGAGAAATACGTTCAGCAAGGTGGCAAGATTATGGGAGCCCACAACTGACTCAATTTCCCAGTTTGAATCTGAAGTCTATTCTGAGTTAATAGAGTTCAAGCTTGCTTGCTCCAAGGCTGTGAGAAAGTCCTGATTAGCCTGCAGAGTCTCCTTGAAGGGCTGTGAGAAAGTCCTGATTAGCCCATAGGAAGGAACATACTATCTAGCTAGACACAGGCTGCTGATGCCAGCCGGCGGTACATCAAGATAGAAAATGGAACTGCCTGCTCCTTGATGCAAGGCAGGATAGATAGTGGTTGAATGCCTGTGCTGTGCATTGTTCTACCTCTGTCCTTCAAAACTGTATAAGGGGGCTGTGAAATAAACTCGGGAAATAAACTCGGGACTGTCTGGCATTGATTGGCAATCCTCTCGACTCTGTTCTGTCTTCTTCATTGTCTCTACAATCTGCACGCCTCTACTCAGCTGACTCCAGCAGGCTCTAACACAAGATACAATAGCATAAATACATTTGTAGCCTTCCTGTATACCAATAAAAAACATGCCAAGGAAGAAATCACATTCAAAAAAGAATACCGCCGGGCAGCAGTGGCGCTCACCTTTAATTCCAGCACTGGGAGGCAGAGGTAAGCAGATCTCTGTGAGTTCAAGGCCAGCCTGGTCTACAGAGTGAGATCCAGGACAGGCACCACAAGCTGCAGAGAAACCCTGTTTCGAAAGAGCAAAAAAAAAAAAAAGAAAAAGAAAAAGAAAAAAAGAAAACAAAAGAATACCTTGGAATAAACTTAACCAAATAACTGAAAGATCTCTATAATCATAATGGAAACTTTAATAAAACACTCAGAAAAGATCTCCCATGTTCATGAATTGGAAGAACTGATACTGTGAAAGTGGTTATCTTGGTCAAAGAGGCAAGCTTCTGGGTGCACCGGGAAGGAATTACCTAGATTAGGTTAGCTTCTGGCCATGCCTGTACAGGATTATCTTAAATTAACTGATGTAGGAAGACTTGCTCTTAAAGTAGGCAGAGCCATGCAGAAAAGGGAGAAAGCTGGCTGGCCACCAGCAGTCATTCTGCACTACTAACTGCAGATGCAGTGACTAACTGCTTCAAACTGCTACCACCAAGATTGGACCACCACAAGGTACTATCCCTTCCAACTGTGAGCCACAATTAACCCACCAGAAACTTACCAAAACAATCTACAGATCCCGTGCCACCCCCATCAAAACACCAACCTCGTTCTTCTCAGAAATAAGAAAAAACAACCTTAAAATTCATTTGGAAGCACTAAAGACTTTGGATAGCTACAGCAATCCTGAGCAAAAAGAATGCAGAAGAATCCATACCCGATTCCAAGTAATGCTTCAGAGTTGTAGTACTAAACAGCATGGTACTTGCACAAATATACACATGTAGATCATCAGACCAGAATAAAAGACCTAACATTAACCCATGCAGCTACAGCCACTAGATTTTTTTAATAAAGATGCCAAAAAATACTAACTGGAGCATATGGCTGTGGTGGTACTGTGTTACCCAAAATATTGTGTACCTTAATAAACTTATCTAGGGTCAGAGACGGAACAGCCACAATATTAAACATGAGGATAGGCAGTGGTAGCACATGCCTTTAATCCTAGCATTCCAGAGACAGAAATCCATGTGTTCAAGGATACACCCAAGCATGGTGACCAACGCCTTTAATCCCAGAAAGCAAGCCTTCAATCCCAGGGAGTGGTGGTAGAAAGCAGAAAGGTATATAAGGCGTGAGGACCAGAAACTCGAGGCATTTGGCCTGGAGAAGCATTTGGCCTGGTTAGGCATTTGGCCTGGTTAAGCTTTCAGGCTTCTAGCAGCAGTTCAGCTGAGATCCATTTTGGATGAAGACTCAGAGGCCTCCAGTCTGAGGAAACAAGACCAGCTGAGGATCCGGCGAGGTGAGATAGTTGTGGCTTGTTCTGGTTCTCTGATCTTCCAGTTCACCCCAATAACTGGCCTCAGGTTTGATTTTTATTAATAAGACCATCTAAGATTCTTGCTACATCTGGCCCTCCTCTTCTACTCCTGGGCATGTGCCCCAAGGTTAGACCCCGCTGCAGAGATACTTGTTCATCCGTGTTTGTTGCTGCACTATTTCCAACACCAGGAGAGGGAATCAAACCAAATGTCCACCAACAGATGAGAACAGGTAATGAAAATGTGGTATACATGTATAACAGCATTCTTCAACCTTAAAGAAAATGAAATTATGCAATTTTCAAGGAAATGGATGGTACTGGGAAACTTACATTGTGAATTAACAAAGCCTCAGAATACAAATACTGCTATGCTCTCATGAATGTGGACTCAAGTTCTAATTTGTACAAATATCTATGTGGGGAGTGAGAGGGTGTAAATTCCAGGAAACTAGAAAAGGCCCTATGAGAGGAGAAAAACAAGCTTCGAGAGAAGCAGTAAGGGTAATAAGATGTGTGTGATAGTGAAAACTCTGAGAGCAGAGGGTCTGGCCCAGGAAAGAGATGGAGGAAGGAAGGTAGTACCAGGAAACGGAACCAAAAGCACACCTTAAGGAAACCTGCTGCTTTGCATGCTAAAACACGGCAGTAAAATACAAGCCAGGAAAGAGCGCCAACACTGCATGGCAGGCTCCCTCACTTTCTGCTTGGAAGCACTTTCCAGGTCAGTGTGCACCATGTTGAGAGTCCTGCTGTCTTCATGAACTAAGTCAACATGAGACTGAGACTTGGGGAAGCTGAAGTGGGATTTGCAGTTCAGAGATGACTTCCAGACATCTACAGAGATGCCTTCAATCTACTGCTCAAGCTACACTCACTTGTATTAGGGAAACGGCCCGCTGAAACTTCAGGCTGAATGATTCCCAGAGCTCACAGAAGGACAAGGCACTGGAGTTCCCACAATCCAGGTAAAATAATCACGAGTTTCCATGTCATATGTTCTCCTGCTGATGTGACCATATTTTTCCATGAAAGAGAGGTCCTTATTGCTTCACCTTGAATTGTGAGAAATTCTGTGACTATCTTGACCAATACTGAATCCCCAAACTAGAATGCATGCACTTCTGCCTTCCTCCCTGGAGATGCTCACTCTGGAACCTAGCCAACACATTTGAAGACACCCACGCTGGCATATGGGTCTTTCAATTTTATGGGAACACACACATCTTAAATATGTAAAATATTGTGAATGATATTTGAGTATCTACATGCAAGACACTGAAGTGCAAACAAACAAAACAGACTCTGTCCTGGAAAAGTTTACAGCTTTGAAAAGAAAACAAGCTATTAATAAATAGTTACTCCATATATACTAAATCCTATAAAGAAACTCTTCAAAAAGCTACAGGTCAGAAAGTTGTAAGCCCTCAATTGGTGAGACATTTGAGAATAAAGCTTTTTACAGGCAGGCTCAGTGGTGCAGGCCCTTGAGTCCAGCACTCAGCAGATAGAAGCAGGCAAAGCTCTGTTGAATTCAAGGCCAGCCTGGTCTACATAGTGAGTTCCAGGCCAGCTAGGACTACATAGTGTAACAAACAAAGTTTTTTGCTAAGCTGGTCATTATTAGTTACTTTTCTAATGTTGTGCTAAAACACCATGACCAATGCAACTTACAGGAATGTGTGTTTACAATTCCAGAGGGTTAGGTGTCTGTCATGGAGAAGTGTGGCAGCAAGCAGTAGGCATGGCAGCTGGAGGGATCCCTGCCTAGCTGAGGGATCCCATCTTGAACTGCAAGCATGAGGCAGCGAGCGTGACTAGAAACGGCTCAAGTCTTTACACTCTCAAAGCCTGCCTCCACTGACAGCTTCCTCTAATAAGGCCACAGCTCCTAAGCCTCCCCAAACAGCACCACCAACTGGGGACCAAGTGTTCAAATGGCCAAGATTATGGGGATTTCTCATTCAAAGCACCAGTCATCTGTGATGATATTTTATTTCATGCACCCCAATAAAACTTATCTGGGGATCAGAGAACAGAGCCAGCCACCAAATTAGACACAGAAGTCAGGCACTTGAGATCTCTTGTCTTTGCTTGGGAAACACACACGCCTTTAATCCCAGGAAGTGATGGCTGGAAGCGGAAAGGTATATAAGGTGTGAGGACCAGGAACTAGAGGCTTTTAAGCACTTCAGCTGAGATCTCTTCCTGGTGAGGACTCAGAGGCTTTCAGTCTGAGGAAACAGGATCAGCTGAGGAGTTGGCGAGGTGAAGTTGGCTGTGGCTTGTTCTGTTTTTCTGATCTTTCAGCGTTCACCCAAATATCTGGCTCTGTTTTTTTTGTTTGTTTGTTTGTTTAATTAATAAGACTGTTTAGCAATTTGTGTAACATCTGGCACCCAACGTGTTTCATTGGTTATGATAAAAGATAAATTAGCGTCCCAAGCAACCTAAGTCAAAAGCTCATTTTTTAGTAAAAGGGGGACCTGTAGGGTCCTGGCCCCTGTTTTGGGTAACTGTTGCCTTGCTTGCTGATCTTGACCTTGATATCCTCCCTATACTAATTCCCTGTTGGGTTCCACCCTCCTGAAGGCTTATGGGAAGTTCCTTGTCTGTGTATCCTGCATAATGGGCATTAACAGCTTAGATGCAAAATTGTAAAACATCGGTAGCGAACTTCTGTCCTCCAGAGTTCTCCCATTGTGCTGTAAGCCTGTATTTAAGACCTCCTCCCTCCTTCAATAAGCAGCATTTGGCATTAAATAAAAAAAAAAAGATAAATTAGATATGAAACTTTAGACTCACAAGTATAGGATAGATGATAAAATATTTTCTTTAATTTTGCCAAATACAAATAGACTAGATATTGTAACTGTAATTCTTGCTTGATAGCGACCTGGAGAGGTGGCTCAGAGGTTAGGCGTCCGGCCTGTGGTGTCTGAGGTGGCGAGTTCGGTTCCCGTGTGTGCATCCGATGACTGGATGACGTCATGATTGGCAATCAATCGATCAATCAGAACACTGATCGATCCATCAATTAATCGGAAAAAAAAAAGTTTTAGCCGGGCGTTGGTGGCGCATGCCTTTAATCCCAGCACTCGGGAGGCAGAGGCAGGCAGATCTCTGTGAGTTCGAGGCCAGCCTGGGCTACCAAGTGAGCTCCAGGAAAGGCGCAAAGCTACACAGAGAAACCCTATCTCGAAAAACCAAAAAAAAAAACCAAAAAAAAAAAAAAAATTCTTGCTTGATAACTGTTATATATAATTTTACTGTTAAAACCTTCCTTTTTGATTAGACAGAAAAGGGGAAGTGCTGGGGATGTCTTTCTGTACACTGTGAATATATGTTGTTCCCATTGGTTAATAAATTGCTTTGGCCTATGACAAGGCAGCTTAGAGGCAGGCAGGAAATCCAAGGAAAGAAACAGGAAAGAAAGGTGAAGTCTGGAGAGAGACGCCAGCCTGCCACCCAAGGAACAACATGCCAGCAGACCGGTAAGCCACGGAACACATGGCAAAACATAGATGAACAGAAATGGGTTAATTTAAGATGTAAGAGCTAGCTAGCATGAAGCCTGCCATGGACCATACAGTTTGTAAATAATATTAAGCCTCTGAGTGATTATTTTATAAGTGGGCTGCGGGACTGCGGGGCTGGGTGAGGCTGGAGAAACCTTCCGACTACAGTCCTCTTTGGTAGGCACTACAGGAAATTCAAAGTGCTGTCAAACAATGACACTGTCAGCTATAGCTGTCTTAGAATAATACCTTGGGGACCTACTGAACACCCTCAATGGAATGTTAAAGATTCTGAGAACAGAGAGGGACTCAGGTACAAAGTTCTTTGGCTTATTCTATCTCTATGTGTACTTTGTACTGCTGAAGTAAGCCTGCCTATGAGCCAGGCATGGTGGTGCATGCCTGTAATTCTAGAACCTGGGAGGTAGACAGAAGGATCATTAGTTCAAGGTCAACCTCAGCAATACAGCAAGCAAGTTGGAGGTCTGCCAGCATAGCATGGGGGTGGGGTGGGGGTTGACTTTATTCTTTGCTAGGTATGGGTGAACAGAGAAGGACTCATGGGGTCAATGCATGAGTCCAGGACATTATTCAAACACATTTTCCTGGGAGAGTTTCAATTGCTGGGCTTAAAACAAGTAGATGTGAGTTCTAGGAGGTGGTATGGTTAGTACCCAGTCAGTGTCAGGTAGGGAAGATCAGCAAAGCCAGTCAGTCAGACAGGCCACATACAGCTGTCCCTCAGGGAACTGGTCACCAGCAAACAGCTGTACAGGGCAGAAAACCAGACTGACCACACTGGGGAACTCAGGAGTTCCAGGTTAGGGTACAAACTTGAAAACTGTTATAGAGTCAATGACCTCGGCTTCTGGTATGAGAAAATGTAACATCTAACTAAAATGGATGCCAGGATGACATAAAGCATAAGATTTGATTACAATCTTACATTTGCCAAGCTAGAGGTGTAGATCCCACAAGTACTGCCATTTTGAGCTCCATTACTGTTAAACCCTTCCATTTAATGAAATAAGCTTTTCTTCGCTATTAAAAAGAAATGAGGCAGTATCAGAAAGGAGGGGTGTTAAACACTTCCACAGCCACTTTCCTGGAGATCTCCAGCCTATCTTTACCCAAAAGAGCTCCAAATCCTACTACTCATCCCTCAGTGTGAGAGAGAGAGTAAGACACTAGAACAGTAGCAGAGAGAGCTAAGCTGTAACAGATTTGTCCATTCACTCGGCAGACAAATGTCTACTGAGTAGAACTGTTGAAAGACTACCTGATGGACTTTCATTTTAATGAAGAGAAATACAACAAATGGTCAAGTTAAATATGGCGTATTGTATGCCTGATGGACAGTGTTATGATAAGATGGTGAGGTAGTATGTGACTAAGGAAGAACTCACTGATCTGAGCTCACACAGAATAGAGCAATGGAACTTTCTAACCCCTCCACACTGGAGCAGAGATGTGCAAAAGCACCAGGCAGAGGTACCTGAAGAACAGCAAGGTCAATATGGCTGCAGCAGACAGAACATATACACATCCAAAGAGTGCTCACGAGACTTAAAGGAGCTTCTGGTTGTATGGGGGTGTGGATTAAATCTAACTGAGCAAATGGTCATTCTGGCTCATGTGGGAGACAGGGTAAGAAATATGACTATCAACTAGGCATTACTGTCTGTCACAATCCCAGTATGTGGGAAGCTGAGGCTGGAGGATTTTGAGTTTGGGAACATAGTGGGACCTTGTCTTAAGGGGGGAGGGGGACAGAGCTGAGGACATAGTAGGTGGTAGAGAGAGGGCTTGCATTCCACGCAAGAGGCTTAGACACAGTGAGGCTCTATGTTCAATCCAAGGACCAACTGATAGGGTGGAAGGAGGAGGAATGGAGGAAGAACTCTAAATATATCTGCAAGCCCAGCAGAGAATGTGCTGACAGGACGAATGCTAATAAAGTTGCCAAGTGTCAGGAAGGCATTCAGTGTTCCACCACACTGGCCTAGAAACCAATGGTGACTCAGTCCAAAGATTTCTGGTATGTTCACAGTTCCATTTCTCCTGATTATGTCCTTTAATTATAATGACATGTAACACAATGGAGATAACAAATCTATTAATCATCTTAAATGTGTGTTACCTCTCTAAAGTGTAGTAAAAAACTTTTCCCCCTAGGGCTTACTAGGGTGTGTTCACATGCACACATTCAATCATACATACACATATGCCTACAAAGTACAAAAGATAAAAAGGCTGGGAAGTAGCTTAGTGGCAGAGCACTTACCTGGCATGTACAAGACCCTAGATCCAATCCCTAGTACTGGGGGTGAGGGAATGGCATATTTTTCAATGTTTTTATACAGAAGCAGCATAGGTAAGCTATAAAACTTGAAATTGATATAAATTAGCCTTTTGAACTACCACATTGTCCTAAACTCGTAGGTCTTATGTGGAAAGCTCTCTGTATTTAGTGGATGTGAGCAGCTGTAACCAGTGGGAGGAAATCTCCCTTCGTTTTGCTTCCTGTTCTTTCCGTTCCCTATAGCAACTCAAGTCTAACATATTAATGGAAATTACAGAAACAAACAATTTTAAGTTTGAATTTGTAGAGTAGAGTGGTAAATTTCTACACAATCCTACTCCAGCAGGATTAAATCATCTTTAACCAGTGTATTTACACTATATATTCTACTCTCCCTGCGATAGGTGAAAGAGACCACATTTGCATAACTTTTATAACAGTATATATATTGTTAAAATTACTGTTTTATTATTGTTCTTTATAAGGTTAAAACTTGAGGGCTACAGATGTAGTTCAGTTGATAGAGTGCGAATCTAGCATGCATAAAGCACTGAATCTGGCCGGGCAGTGGTGGCGCATCCCTTTAATCCTAGCACTCTGGGAGGCAGAGCCAGGTGGATCTCTGTGAGTTCAAGGCCAGCCTGGTCTACAGAGCGAGATCCAGGACAGGCACCAGAACTACACAAAGAAACCCTGTCTCAAAAAACAAACAAAAAAAGCATTGAATTTGATCTCTAGGACCATATAGTACTGGGCATAATGGCACATGCCTAAAATCCAGCACCCAGGAGGTAGAGATCAGAAGTTCAGGTCATCCTTGACCTCGTATGACTCAAGGCCAACCTGCACTACATGAGACCCCAACTCAATAAGGGCTGTAGAGACCACTCAGTAGTCAAGAGTGCTGGCTGGTCTTCCAGATAACCTGAGTTTGGTTCTAGTACCTGCACCAGGCAGTTCACAACTGCCTTTGACTCCAGTTCCAGGGGACCTCTGGCCTCCACAGGTACCTGCATTCATGTGCACACACCCCAACACAGACACACACACCTACACATAACTAGAAAATAATAAATCTTGCCCTCCATAGTGCACACACTTTTGATTCCAGTACTTGGGAGAGGCCAGCCTGATCTACATAATGAGTTCCAGGGCAGCCAAGACTACAATGAAACCCTGTCTCAAAATAATAATCCCAGAGCAGAGCTCTGTGAATTTGAGGCCAGCCTGGTCTATAGTGAGTTCCAGAACAGCCAGGGCTATATAGGGAGACTGTCTCAAAAAACAAACAAACAAAAATCTTAATAAATAAACAAACACTTTATCATAGGTATATATCTACAGGAAAAAATACAGCATATATAGGGTTCGGAACTGAGGTTTCAAATACCCACTATACTAAGGGACATTACTTATATACACATATATCTTGAAGGATACTAACCTGTTAACTGCAGCTACCACCAATGAGGCCTTTTGCTTTTAAAACAATTCAGTATTATTTGGTTTTATTTTTATAAGTATGTATGGGGAGGGGTGTCTGTCATGTAGCCCAGTGGCCTTGAACTCTTGATTTTCCCTATCCCCATTTCCTAAATGCTGGGGTTAGAGGCCTGTGCTAAATATTTTTTTAAATTGAAAAAAGAAAACGACCACTATCTGCTGTACCAAAACCTAGGTGGTGAGGCCAACACAACAAGCCTGTGGTAGTGAGAACAGATAAGATACAAACCCACTCTGAATACAGGCTGAACCATAGCTACCTTCATTCTCTCTAAAATGACAGTTTTGTTCAAAGAGCTCGAAAGGAGAGGCAGGTTTTCCAAAGCATTGGCCAGTACCTATGCCCTGTGTGCCCCTTGGACAGCTACTCTGGGAGAGGCAGGTTTCTATATTCTGTTAAAGAGATGCTGTGGTGCTCTTCTCTGGCATTTGAAGTGTTTTATGAGAATATAGTAGGAAAAATCATATCCAACACTAAGTACGTGGGCGTTTTCCTCACAGCCTAGCAAACAATCCAGGCAGCAAAACCCAGCTAACTCAATTCATTCTGACACCATTAGATCCCACAGGCTGAGTCAGTCCCCTTGAGATGCCAATCCCTAGCCCAGAGTTGTTTATCTGTGCTAGGCATTCTAATCCACAAACCACAGTAACTTGCTCTGGAGAGGCTTGCAGAGCCCAGAGAAACACTAGCATTTATTGTTTTCTTTAAACAGTACAAAGGGCCCAGTGTGATAGCATACACTGTCATCAGCAGGATGGAGGCAGGATCCAGAAGAGTTCAAGGCCAGCCTGGTCTACATAGTCAGCTCCAGACCAATCTGGGCTACACAGAAAGAAAACAAACAAACAAAAATAGTAATAATTACACAGGATCCCAAAGAACAGATACATATGGTGAGGTGAGGGAGAAGGTTGTAAACACTCCTCACAGAAATGTCTTTTGAGTTTCGTGCTTGTTTTGTTTCTCAAGACAGTCTCCCAGTACAGTCCAAGCTGACCTGGAAATCATCCATACCAAGATGGCCTCAAACATGCCTCAGCTTCTGAGTCACATGCCATCAAACCTAGCTCAGAAGCTGTTTTAAATAGCAAAAAATGGAAGACAACTTTTCATTAGGGATTACTGAAAAGATACAGATAGACACACCAGACATAGACAAAGATGGACAGACAGACAGACAGACAGACACACACACACACACACACACACACACACACACACACACAAACACACTCACATTGCTATGGACACTGGTCACATGGAGTTCATATACTGAAACATTAACTCCCAATGAGATGGTACTGGAAGATGGAGTGTAGCATGAATCTTAAAAGTTCTTATTAATAAAATCAAACCTGAGCCAGGTATTGGGGTGAACACTGGAAGGTCAGAGAGACAGAACAAACCACAGCTAATCTCACCTCGCCGGATCCTCAGCTGGTCTTGTTTCCTCAGACTGGAGGCCTCTGAGTCTTCATCCAGAATGGGTCTCAGCTGAACTGCTGCTAGAAGCCTGAATGCTTAACCAGGCCAAATGCTTCTCCAGGCCAAAATGCCTAACCAGGGCAAATGCCTCTAGTTTCTGGTCCTCACGCCTTATATACCTTTCTGCTTTCTACCACCACTCCCTGGGATTAAAGGCTTGCTTTCTGGGATTAAAGGCGTGGGTCACCATGCTTGGGTGTATCCTTGAACACATGGATTTCTGCCTCTGGAATGCTAGGATTAAAGGCGTGTGCTACCACTGCCTATCCTCATATTTAATATTGTGGCTGTTCCGTCTCTGACCCCAGATAAGTTTATTAAGGTACACAATATTTTGGGGAATACAATACCACCACAATGGAGCCCTTGGGAGGTGATAGTATTGGATAAGGTCGAGGGGGTCTCTGACTAGAAAGCCTGCTGTCTCTTCCTCCACACATGCACCCACAGACATCCACCACAGTGTCACCTAAGCACACTGTTGGCGAGAATCCTCACCAGACAGTTATGTGATGACACCCTGATCTCAAGATCTGCAGTCCTGCCGGGCGGTGGTGGCGCACGCCTTTAATCCCAGCACTCGGGAGGCAGAGGCAGGCGCAGGCGGATCTCTGTGAGTTCGAGGCCAGCCTGGACTACCGAGTGAGTTCCAGGAGAGGCGCAAAGCTACACAGAGAAACCCTGTCTCGAAAAACCAAAAAAAAAAAAAAAAAGATCTGCAGTCCTTAGAACTGAGAAAAACAATCCTGTTGTTTAACCCATCTAGTCCATGGTGTTTTGTTATGGCAGCCTGGGTTGACTAAAGTACTAGTAGTGCATACAATGCATGGCATTCTCTATGTGTAACATTACAAAGGCATGAAGGCAGCTCTATGAAAACATAATTCATGAGGCAAGAAGTAATTACAAGTTGCAGGCTGGAGACATGGCTCAGTGGAGCTTGCTGCTCTTCCAGAGGACCCAAGTTCAGTTCCCAGCACCCACATCAGGCAGCTCACAACTGTAACTCCAGCTTGCCTCCAAGGTCACCCATACAGACATGTATGCATAAATAAAAAATTTTTAAATCCTAAACACACACACACACACACACACACACACACACACACACACACACGGGCTAGAGAAATGGCTCAGTGGTTAAGAGCACATACTGCTCTTCCTGAGGACCTAAATTCAAGTTCCAGCATCCACATCAGGTGGCTTACAAATTAACTGCCTGTAACCCCAGGTCCAGGGGATCTCACACCTCTAATCTCTGTGAGCACTTGCATTCATGTGCACATACCCCACACACGAACACATAATTAATAAAAAATCTACACACACACACACACATACACACATTGCTAAACAATGCATAGCACACTACTATTTGTAAATAGGGGAAAAAATTGGATTTGCTTGTTGCATAAATGGAATATCCTTGGAAAACTATAGTAATTCCAGGCAAAGACAGGAGTATGTCTCATTGTATGCACTATATGTTGAAATTACAGAGCACATCAATATATTACCTATTCCAAAAATATTCTTAAGAGGGAAAAAAATAGTGATCATTTGTTAGCCCTCAAAAAATGACTTCAGCCAGGCAGTGGTGGCTTTTAATCCCAGCAGAGGGAGATGGATCTCTGAATTCAAGGCCAGCCTGGTCTACAGAGGAAGGTCCAGGATAGACAGGGCTACACAGAGAAACCCTGTCACGAGGTTGGAGGATGACTTCACTTGTATAATGATCTTAAGAATCCTCAATTTTTTTCAGCTGAGCATGGTGGCACACACTAATTCTATCACTCCAAGGCAGACAGGTGGCTCTCTGTGAGTTCAAGGCCAGCCTGCTCTACATAGTTCCAGAATAGTCAGAGCTACATTAATAGACCCTGGCTCAAAACAAACAAACAAAAACTTCCATTTTCATCAGCAAAAATGGTTAACAACCTGTCTTTAGCCTGCTAATCTAAACTATTCAAATCTCAAATCTCTGCCTGTTTGGTTCAATCTGCCTTAATAGCCTCAAATCAGTAGTAGTCTTTCTGAACACCAAAAAAAATAAAATAAAATCACCTTTCTCTTGAAACTACTTATGGAGACATGCCATGTTCTGCCTAGTTAAATGGACTGGTACTATCGTATGGCTGTACCAAAAAAGGTGACATTACCCGAAACCAACCAATTATCTCACACTTGTTGGTAATGACCTAAGTGGGTGAACCCGGATTACTCAACTCTCCTTCACTGGTAAAAGGACCGATGCCACCGCCAACGCACATGAAATGCCTATGGCGGTCTCCAGCACCCCAGGGATGCCCACTTAATGTTGGGCCAGATCCCCATCCTCCATTTCCGATGTTTCCCCCAAAGCTGCTGGTCGTGGCAGGCTGGGGAGAACACACCCTGTGGGTGACCCGTAGTTGAGCCTCTCCCAGGATGCCACAGCACGACTTAGGCCGCGCGCAGCCCGTCACCCCAAGCCGACCTCGCTCCATCCCGGCCCCCTCCCCTCGGGCGTCCCCAAAGCCCGCGCGTCGCCTCAGCCACGGCGTCCCACCTGCACCTTCCGCCTCTTCAGCGCCGCCGCGTCCAGCCACACGCCACACGCCTCCTTCTCCTCCTTCTCGGGCCTCCTACGTCTCATGACGGCGGCGAACCGCGCGCCTCTGCAGCCGCCGTTGGCGCCGACGCGCGTTCAGATCTCGCGCCGCTGCGGGAGGCGGGGCCCCGCCGCGACCGTCACGACGTAGGCCCCGCCTCTGACCACGCCCAGTGCGCTAGAGCGATCGGGGCGTTTCCCCGGCGCCGGTCC